>JASPKP010002383.1:0-2500 GCA_030674155.1 Stramonita haemastoma
AGGGGAAGAAGTGTCGAGCATGGTTCCTCATGGATGGGAGACTGCTTGTGCATGCAGGCACGTGCATGCACACATACACACACAAGTATGCACACTCACACACTGCACACCACAGACGCGCGCGCGCGCGCACACACACACACACACACACACAACACACACAACACACACACACACACACACACACACACACACACACACACACACAGCTACATATTTCAACTGTTCCCTGCAGCAGGTGAAGAAGATAACATTATGAGCCAAAGTGCAGCTATTGCACAACAGGGTATAATGTGATTACACAAAGACACACAGACACGCATAGATACACACACACACACACACACAACACACTCACAGACACACAGACACACAGGCACACACACAGACACACACACATACACACACACATATACACACACATACACACACATACACACAGACAGTAAATCATTTGCTTGTGGCCTGCTCCTTAACACGATGGCCAGATAAAAAAAAAAAAAAAAAAAAAGCTTGGTGATTGTCATCCTTTTAACTGCCCTTTATCTCTAGAGCAAAGTTTGAAGAATTATTATCTCCCTCACGAGTTCGCTGTTTATCTTAGTAGCAGTCCGGTTTGTATCTACTTTTTATATTTGTTAGCTGGTATGTTTAAATACTGTTACGATATTCTTGACTTTTATATTAGTTATATTATACTAGTTATTTTATACAAGATCTGTTGTACGCACATCCACAAACACACGTACACACCCCACATGCACACACACACACACACGGCACCGCGCAGACACACATACACAAATACACACACAAACTCTATGCACACACACACACTCTCTCTCTCTCTCTCTCTCTCTCTCTCTCTCTCTCTCTCTCTCTCTCTCTCTCTCTCTCTCTCTCTCTCTCTCTCTCCTCTTCTCTCTCTCTCTCTCTCTCTCTGGGGAGAGCAAATAGAGATGATGAGATAGAAGATTTAGAATCGGTCAATGGGAAACGAGTTGCTTTTGTAAATGCAAGAAAAGAGTATGTCAACTTAAACAGAGTAAAAGATCTAGTTATAAAAAGGAGAAAGCTCGTAGAATAAACCAAGCTATTCATGACCCCAAACTGTTCTGGTCAGAAATGAGATCAAAAACAAACAAACAGAAACTGAGTGAAAACATCGTTAGATAAATGGCTTGAACATTTTAAATTGGTTTTTAGAAAAGATGAAGCCCAGGGCAAGACAGGGATGTTTTTGTTAATATAAATCAGGAATGGTAAATGAGCTAAACATTCCTATAGCTGAGGCCGAAGTTAGAACCGCCATTGCAACGCTAAAAAATGGGAAAGCATGTGGTTGCGATGGGGTTGTTGCTGAAATGCTTAAGACTGCAGAATTAAAATCAGTAGCTTTCTTGACTCTTTTGTTTAATAAGATTTTCGGTAATGGCGAATTTCCAAGACAGTGGTCATATTCTATGATTGTACCTATATTCAAGAAGGGAGATGCAGATCAGCCTGACAATCACAGGGGCATTTCTTTATTAAGTATTATCAGTAAAATCTATACAAGTGTTCTCAGAAAAAGACTTGTGTCTTGGATGGAAGAAAACGAAAAAATTGTGGAAGAACAAACAGGCTTTAGGAAGTCATATTCAACAATTGACCATATTTTTACCTTGTCTTCTATTGTCGAAAGAGCCCTGAACAAAAAAGGGGAAAAATTATATGTAGCATTCATAGACCTGAAAAAGGCTTTCGATTCTGTACATCGTCCTTCTTTATTTGCAACCCTAGTTAGGGCAGGTTTGTCAGGACCATTTTTGGAAGCCATAAAGGCCATGTATTCTTCTGTTTTATCCTGCGTTCGTGTGAATGAAGCGATGTCTGATGTCTTTAAATGTCCGCTTGGTGTTAAGCAAGGATGTATTTTGAGCCCTGCTCTCTTCTCATTGTTCATAAACGAAATAGCTATAACTATGGAAAATGTGGGAAAACATGGAATTCAACTGCAGCCTGGTTCATTAGAATTATTTCTCTTGTTATTTGCAGATGACCTAGCTCTTTTGTCAAAGACTCCTGTAAGGCTACAAAGCCAGTTGAACAATCTGAGTAAGCTATGCAAAGAAAAATATCTGGATATAAATATAGATAAATCTAAAACTATGGTGTTTAGAAAGGGTGGACACCTAAGTCGGAATGAAAAATGGCATTTAGATGGAGCAAATCTGGAAGTGGTTAATAGTTACACCTACCTGGGATATACTTTTACTACAAAACTGAGTGTAGTTCAAGGAGTCAAGAAATTAGTTACAAAAGGAAGGAAGGCAGTTTATGAATGTGCTCGAGTGCTCCGCAATCTTAATGATATTTCTAAACAGACTTACTTTAAGATGTTTGGTGCCCAGGTTCAGCCATTCTTGTTATATGGATCAGAGTTCTGGGGACTTGAACACACTGATTCAATCGAAAAAGTTCATACCTTAGCATGCAAACTCTTTCTAGGTGTCTCTCC
>JASPKP010002383.1:7500-10000 GCA_030674155.1 Stramonita haemastoma
GAGAGGGGGAAGGTTCGGCGCGTCCAACGCTAGACAAGGCTACCACTGGTCTCCCAGACCCCACCACCTCCTGCCACCTCCTGGCTTCTGTCCTCTACTTCCGCCATGGCTTCCCGGTCCTTAGCTCTTTTGCTCAGTGTTGGACTGCATCCTGTTTTAGTCATTTCTAACTTGATTGAATAATTGTCGTTAAAATCATAAAAATATTCAATATTAGTATTTTAGTCACATAATGAAGAAAAACGAACACAGAAAAACTGAATTATCTGAAGGAGTAAAGATTCTTCAGTGGAATGCTAGGAGCATTGCAACAAACATTTTAAGTTTTGAACATTTTTTAAGTTGTCACTTTTATTCTATACTAGTCCTGCAGTCTTTGAATGTTTGTAAAAATAAAATGCCCAAATTAGAGCATTTTTATTACCCGCCATTATGTAGCATTGATGATGTTTCTAAAAAGGTAAAAACAGCCATTTATATAAGGCAGGGTTTAGATTATCAAAAGTTAGCTTTGTGGCCAATACCTCCAGATGTCAAGGATATTTACTGTACTGGTGTGTCTGTCAAAATTAACAAAACAGTAGTATTTAATGTTTTATCTGTATATCTTCCCCAAGGTCCAAAACTTGATAATACTGACTGGCTTAAAAACGTAGATTTTACAAAGAATAAATGGGTGATATTGGGGGATTTTAATGCGCATGCCCCGTTTTGGGATTCGGAATGTACAATTGTCACCAATAATCGTATTGTGGAAAATATTATTGATTCTAAATTATGTCTTTTAAATGATGGCAGGATAACTAGAACACCTGATATTCACTATCACAAGCCTAGTGCCATCGATTTATCATTGATTTCCCCTTCTTTAGCACTCGATTGCAAATGGGATGTTAATGAAGATTGTCTTGGTAGTGACCATTTTCCTATTTCTATATCATTTAGTAAAAAAATTATCCTAGATTTACCGAAATTTGAAGACAAAATTCCAAAGTATTTGTTTAAATTGGCAAACTGGGAGTCATTCCGAATACACCTTGACCTTTATGATTTATCAAGTGTGGAAAACGATGACGTAAATATTTTCTACAGCCTTTTTACGAAAGCTGTTACGTCAGCTGCTGAGTTCTCTATTCCAATGCGTAAAAATCAATGCAGTGGGAAGCATAAAGGCAATATATGGTGGACAAAAGAATGTGAAGAGGCAGTACATTATAAAAAAGAGAAGTACAAAATATGGTTTAAAGACAGAACTGAAGAAAATCTTATCAATAGTAAAAGAGCTAAGCAGCTATGCAAGAAAACAATTGCAAAAGCAAAAAAGACATATTGGACAGAATTTTGCCTAAAGGAAGTATCGGAATCAAAAGATATGCAAAAGGTTTGGAAGAAAATCAATAAAATGAAGAATGGATTTCACTTACCAGCTTATCCAATAAAGTTAGAAAACAATAGTTTCCCAAACACAGCAGAAAAAGCAGAAGCCTTTAATACAATGTTTTCTGAAAGTAGTTTAACTTCAGAACTGTCTCCTGATATTAGACGTAAAAGACAAGAAGAAGCTGAACTATTGAACATGGCAGAACCTCCAGTAGATAATCTGCATTATCTGAATTCTGAAATTCAATACAATGAATTTGTTGAAGTCCTTGAATCCTTTAGAAATAACAGGTCGGCAGTTGGTATTGATTGCTTGTCTTATCAAATGTTAATTAATTTGCCCGAGAGTTGGAAAAAAGTACTATTTTCATTTCTCCAAAAATGTTGGATAAATGGCACTCTTCCTAATGTCTGGAAGCAGTCGATTGTAGTCCCAGTTCTTAAAAGCGGCAAATCTCAATCAGCATTAAGCAGCTACAGACCAATTGCCCTCACTTCTCATGTTGGAAAAGTACTTGAAAAAATAGTTCAAAAACGTCTATGGCATTATTGTGAAAAAAACAACATAATTCCTATAGACCAGGCTGGTTTTCGAAAAGGGAGATGTACAACTGATCACCTAGTAAAGTTAACCCATGATATTAAAAAGCAGTTTTCCAAACGAAAGAGTACACTAGCTACTTTTTTTGATGTAAGGAAAGCATACGACAGGGTTTGGCATACGAGGTTATTATACAAATTGAAAAGTATCGGCGTTAGTGGCATGATGTTTCAATACTTAAAGGATTTTCTGTCTGAAAGATCAATCTGTACCAAAGTGAATGGTGTATATTCAGATTTTAAATCTGTTGATATGGGGATACCACAGGGAGCAATTCTGGCACCAATATTATTCTCTATTTTAATTCATGATCTTCCACAGGCGTTGTCAAAAAATACGACTATTGTTCAATATGCAGATGACATTGCTATGTGGATCAACACTTCTCTTAAAAAGAATACGAAAAGTAGAGTGATAAAATGTGTTCAAAAGATTTACCAGGTTGAACTGAATAATCTTAGTAATTACATGAAAGAGAATGGATTGGAGTTATCTGGAGAAAAAACTTGTCTAGTTCTT
>JASPKP010002383.1:17500-20000 GCA_030674155.1 Stramonita haemastoma
AGTTCAGAACTGAAAAATATCATCCTACCACCATCTATCAAAAAAAAAGTCATATAAACCATATTATTTTAGTAAATGGCATAAGAACTTAACCAATACCTTCATTATAGAAATATTGCCATCAATAGCAAACTACATAAAACATTTGTCCAAGATTTTTTTTAAAAGGGCGAAACACAACCAAATGGAAAACTTCCACATAGCATTAAAAATAGGAAAGAAGACTGGATAATGGTTTATGCACACACACATACACACAAATGCAAACACAGGTGCACACGCGCTCGTGCGCACACACACACACACACACACACACACACACACACACACACACACACACACACACACACACACACACACACACACACACACAGAACACACAGCACACATACAGGCACACTAATGTGCAACTGATTACATATCATAAAT
Source organism: Stramonita haemastoma (assembly GCA_030674155.1). Taxonomy (NCBI): domain Eukaryota; kingdom Metazoa; phylum Mollusca; class Gastropoda; order Neogastropoda; family Muricidae; genus Stramonita; species Stramonita haemastoma. The sequence continues at coordinate 17,930 of JASPKP010002383.1, forward strand.
GGATAATTGATCAGTGTAAAATATACTTATAGAAAAATATTGATTACTGCTGTACTTATGTTGAAAAAAACAAAAAAAACATCACCAACAAACCCCAGAATCAGAAGCTAAACTGTGTATGTGTGTCTAACAGCTGCAGGTGGTGGAGATGGCCATACAACAAGTGGATCGTCAGGACGGTCAGCTGACATGTCACGCACAGGAAGTGACGCAACAGATCCAGGCACGCTGTGACCTGCTGGTGACGTGGGCCAGGCAGTCACGTGACCGGCTGGTGGAAGAAGTGTCGGCGAAGGAAGCCTGCACTGGCGGTCAGCTGCAGGTGCAGAAAGCCTCCAGCACACTGACCCAGGACACTCTCTCCTCACTGCTGTCACGTGCTGCACGTGCTACTGCTGCTGACCCCGATGTGCTGCTGTAGAGGAAGGAGCTGAAGGCGGCACTGCTCTCTGAGGACAAGCTGCTCCTGCACAAGCAGCGGGCCGACAGCCAGGGCCCTTCCTGGCACTGGGGCTATGACGTCACCGAGGCCTCCCTGCTGAACCAGGATGACATCACAGCGTACATGGGGCGTGTGGTGGAGGGGGCGGATGTTGAGGGGGTGAGGAGAGTGCCTGGGTCACTGAGAGAGCTGAGGGACAGAGTGGAGGGCTGGATGAGGGAGGTGACAGAAAACACCCACACCCTCACCTCCCAGCTGGCTTCCTGCCTTGATGACGTCACCACCCTTCAAAAGAAAGGAGAAGAACAGGAGAAGAAGACTGAAGAACTGAAAAAGAAAGGGGAAGAACAGGAGAAGAAGACTGAAGAACTGAAAAAGAAAAGGGAAGAACAGGAGAAGAAGACTGAGGAACTGAAGAAGAAAGGGGAAGAACAGGAGAAGAAGATTGAAGAGCAGGAGAAGAAGACTAAGGAACTGAAAAAGGAAACTGAGGAACTGAAGAAGAAAGGAGAAGAACAGGAGAAGAAGACTGAAGAACTGAAGAAGAAAGGGGAAGAACAGGAGAAGAAGATTGAAGAGCAGGAGAAGAAGACTAAGGAACTGAAAAAGGAAACTGATGAACTGCAGAAGAAAGGAGAAGAGCAGGAGAAGAAGACTGAAGAACTGAAGAAGAAAGGGAAGAACAGGAGAAGAAGACTGAAGAACTGAAGAAGAAAGGGGAAGAACAGGAGAAGAAGACTGAAGAACTGAAGAAGAAAGGGGGAGAACAGGAGAAGAAGACTGAAGAACTGAAGAAGAAAGGGAAGAACAGGAGAAGGAGACTGAAGAACTGAAAAAGGAGACTGGTGACCTGAAGAAGGAGACTGGTGACCTGAAGAAGGAGACTGGTGACCTGAAGAAGGAGACTGGTGACCTGAAGAAGGAGACTGGTGACCTGAAGAAGGAGACTGGTGACCTGAAGAAGGAGACTACATCACTGCAGAAAGTGACCCAGTCTCTCAAGGACAACCTGGGTAATGTATTTCTCTGTGTGTCTGTAGAAATGAAAGCAACAAAAATTATACAGAAAAGAAAAAAATCGAAAAGAAAAACACCCAAATCTCCCTCCCCTCCCAGAAGTGCTACCCAAAAGTCATTAAATCAAGGCTGCATAAAATAATTGTATAGTGACAGTAGAAACAAATTATATTGATAACAAAAAGTTTGAGATTTCAAACCCTGCCCTACACAACACACATAAGTGAGTGAAAATGAATAAATGCATGGTATTAATTTTCAAGGTTTACAGATAAACATGTGCATACCGACTTTTTCATCAAGCCCCTGCCATCCCCAGGGAGTTATTCATTTCATTTGTTCTTTTTGTTTCAAAAATACAATACACGTATAGGTTACTTTAGTTTATAGTCTCCTCTGAAAGGCTTTCGTGGAAGTGGAGTCAATACTGATGTTAACATCAGGGGAAAAATCCCCTTGAGTGGGCATTTTGGTTGGGGCTGGAACCTGGGTTTTGAACTCGGGCCAGCAAATCAGGAGTGGAACATACAACACTTTAACCACCAGGCTATTCCATCAGAGAGAGAGAGAGAGAGAGAGAGAGAAGAGAGAGAGAGAGAGAGAGAGAGAGAG
>JASPKP010002384.1:7500-12500 GCA_030674155.1 Stramonita haemastoma
TCAATAAAGCTGTCAATCAATCAATCAACCTGTCAGTCAATTAATCATCAATTAATCTGTCAGTCAATCCGTCAGTTAGTCAATCAATCAACCAATCTGTCAGTCAATCAATCTGTCAGTCAACCAATCAATCAATCAATCTGTCAGTCAATCAATCTGTCAGTCAATCTGTCAGTCAGTCAATCAATCTGTCAGTCAATCAATCTGTAAGTCAATCAATCAATCTGTCAGTCAATTAATTAATGTCAATCTGTTAATCAATCAATCAATCTGTCAGTCAATCAATCAATCTGTCGGTCAATCAATCAGTCAATCTATCAATCTGTCAATCAATCTGTCAGTCAATCAGTCAGTCAATCTATTAGTCAATCAGTCGGTCAATCAATCTGTCAGTCAGTCAATCAATCTATTAGTGTGTGTCAATCCCTCAATGAGTCAGCCCAGAGAGTAAATCAGCAAATCAAATTGGTAAAGTTAAATCCATCATTGATTTACTCACCATCAATCTGTTGAATTTATGTTTTGGATTTCTTTTTTACTTTATTTTTTTATATGGAGGATAATGGAATAAGCACTCTTGTGCTTTTTTACATCCAGTCCCAGTGTGTATGCAGTTTTGTAAATCTTATCTGTTCCCACCGGCACACTACGGCTTACTCTTACGAAAAGCGGAGCAGGATTTAACGTGTGCACAAGATGTTCTGCATGCATTTGCACACAGGGCCTCAGTTTATACTCTCATCCGAAGGACTTTTGCCGAAAGTGGAGTCAGCACTGGTGTTAACTTGTGTGTTTGTGCGTATTAGTGTTTTCTCTCTGTCTCTCTCTCCCTCCCCCCTCTCTCTCTCTCCCCCCTCTCTCTCTCCCCCCCCTCTCTCTCTCCCTCCCTCCCTCTCTCCCTCTCTTGTCCCAAACCCACCCACCCATCAAAAAAATCAAACAAAACAAACAAAACCCTTAAAAGAAAAAAAACCAACCCCCCCCCCCCCCCCCCCCCCAAAAAAAACCCACCACCCTTCAACCAAAAAACATACCTTCACAACACCATTATCTTCAGACTCAGCACAAGCACCCACAGCAGCAGGAACTGAGGAGGCCTGGAAGGAAGCGGCAGAAGCAGCAGCACCACCACCACCACCAACAGCGGGAACGGAAGACTTCTGGAGGCCGGAAGGCACGGCAGACGACAGGGCGGAAGAGGGGCAGGGCGACCCATCGGGGCTGGTGCGTCCTCCGGTGTTGGTGTTCCCTTTCGGCTTCTTCCGCTTGCCGTGCGCGGCAAAAGCCGAGTTGATGGCTTCCGAAATGTAGCGGTAGTGCGCTTCGTCGCTGGTTTTTGCCCCCCCGTCAAGGAAAAAAAAACGAACAAAATTTGGCTCCATTTTTTTTTTTTTATCGAGGGGGGGGGAGGGGCTGAGGTGGGGGGGTGGTTGTCATCACTTAATATTCCTTGTTGAGAAAACAAAAATTTGGTCGATTTCTTTTTTTTGGGGGGGGGGGGGGGGGGGGGGGGGGAGGTGAGGTGGGGGGGGGGGGGGGGGGGGGGGGGGGGGGGGGGGGGGGGGGGGGGGGGGGGGGGGGGAAGGGGGTGGAGGGATGGGGGGGGGCAGTTGTCACTTGATATCCCGTCAAGTAAAACAGAATTTGGGTTGATTTCTTTTGTGTTTTTTTGGGGGGAAGGGGGTGTTTGGGGGGAAGGGGATGGTTGTTGCTACATTGCTCATCAGGAAAACAAAAATTGGGCTGAATTTTTTTTTTTGGGGGGGGGGGGGTGGAGGGGGTTGGAATCTTCACATGGTTGGTTTGGCAGGCAAAGAGAAAATGATGAGAAACAACTATCAGAGAGACAGACAGACAAAGACAGAGACACAGACAGACAGACACAGAGACACAGACAGACAGACACAGAGACACAGAGAGAGACAGAGACAGAGACAGACAGACAGACAGACAGAGACAGACAGACAGAGAGAGAGGGAGAGAGACACAAAAAAGAGAGAGACAGACAGAGAGGGAGAGAGACAGAAAGAGAGAGAGACAGAGAGACAGACAGACACACAGACAGGCAGACACAGAGAGAGAGAGAGAGAGAGAGAGAGAGAGAGAGAGAGAGAGAGAGAGAGAGAGAGAGAGAGAGAGAGAGAGAGAGAGAGAGAGAGAGAGAGAGAGAGCAGTGTGCAAATCCAACATAACTCAGTCAAGGGTCTTGGGCCAAGTGCAAACATTTTTGTATCAAAAAAACTTTATTTTATACCACTTTCAGCGCTTATTCCAATATCCTCGAAATAAAAGAATAAAATAAATGAATAAATAATCATCAAACACGCATACAATCTCAAGCAAGCCCGCAGATGGCAGAGAAACTACCCAAATGCGATACAACCCAGGTAAGGATACACATCAGCAGCCTGAGACAAAATGTCCATGTCGTCTTGGAAACTGAACTGTCCCTCATAGTCTGCCAAAAACCTGGAAAAAAAAACCCAAAACAAAACCAAAACATAAAAGAGCAACACTGTGTATGAAGTGATTCATTGTCAAGTTATCCATATTCAAATGTCGTGATCTCTGAAATCAGAATGCAGCTCCCTTAACCCTCTTATTCCTGTACCGGGATTTGCCGGGATTGAATAATTGCCACCCCCCCCCCACCCCCCCCCTTTGAATCCCCAACCAGGATTTTTCCAGGATTTACACACAGTAGATTCCCATCACGCTGTGACCATCACTAGTTGCTACCCACATGTCAAAGTTCTATCAGGCTAGAGGCACAAATCCTGCTGAGAATCTGGAAGTAATTATAGCTGCTGATATGTACTTAGAAGGAGGAAAAGGCGAGGGAGATATGTATCAAGGAGCAGACACCTGCTCTTGATTAAGTCTAAAAATTGTACATGCATAAAGCTTATGTACCACAAGATCTGGCATACAAAACACAATCATCATCATCATCATTCCCCCATGGGGATAACAGGGGCCTGTCATATAAATACCATCCCCACCTCCTGGAAAATCTGTGCTAGGAATTCCCTCTTTTCTATCCCTCTCTTTGTTTCTGCCTCCTTGTTCTTTTCTTCCTGCCAGCTCCTCCTTGTCCATTTTCTGTCTTCTTGGTCCATTCCTCCTGCCTTTTTTTCCCAGAAAGACTTAAAAGACAACAATTCTCTGCCATGCCGAAGTCGAATGCACTGGGCCTGACTTGTCAGGCGCTTAAACGGCAGCGCAACGCATTTTCAATGATATGGCAGACAACAGTAGTCACTGAGCATTCGGGGAAGAAAACTTACCATCACAGTCAAAGTCATCATCACCAGCACTTGCAGTAAAAAGGTAAAGGTGTCCCATAACCTATGTGGTTACAGGGGAGCCAGGCATCATAGACCTCAGCTTCTCTTGGGGCCCAGCATATTGAGGGCGGCGCCCATCTCCTCCCCCTCACTTTTCCCTGACCCTAAAGAGGGCAGGTCACCCATTGACAGCTGGGTAAACTGGGGGAGGACTGTACTGACGCCAAGGCGCGCAAACGGTCACCCATCCAACTGGTAACCACGTACAATGCTGCCTAACTTTTGACTTGGGGAAAGCGAGTGCTCTGACCACTGAGCTATCCTGCCCCCATTGGTAGTAAGTAGCAGTACTTTTTATCTTTTACTCAATATTGTTATCATCACTGTTGACATCACAATGGCTGTCATCATCTTTCACAAATGGGGGCGGGATGGCCTGGTGGTCAGTGAGTTCTGCTCCTGATCTGATGGCCCAGGGTCAAGCCCAGGTTTTGAGCCACCAAGGGATTATTCCCCCATGGAGTTTTTCGGGGGGGGGGGGGGGGGGGGGGGGGGGGGGGGGGGGGGGGGGGGGGGGGGGGGGGTTGGTTTTTTTTTGTTTTTTTTTTCCTCCCTGGAGTTAACATCAGCACTGACTCCACTCTCCTGAAAATCCTTCGGATGAGATTTTGAACCGAGACCCCCCCCCCCCCCCCCCATGCAGACATCTTGGTGCACATGTTAAAACCCGTTCTGCCTTTCCGAAAGAGTAGGCCACGTGCACGCGTAAAGAACGGATGACAAAAAAAAAAAAAAAAAAAAAAGTTCAAATGTATGCATACTGGTTTTCGTGTTTGGACATCATCCCCAAAGTCGGAATGCAGCTGCCTTACTGGCAGGCCAAAAATGGTTGCATACACAAAAAATCTCCCCCAAAAGTCCTTCGGATGAGACTTTAAACCGAGGCCCCCGTGTGCGAACGCACGCAGAACATCTTGCGCACACGTTAAATCCTGTTCCGCTTTTCGTAAGAGTAGGGGCCATCGTGTGCCGGTGGGAACAGATGACAATATTTACAAAACTGCATACACACGGGGACCGATGAAAAAAAGCACATGATTGCTTATTCTGTTATCCTCGATATAAAAGAATAAATAAATATAAAAAAAAATAAATAAATAAATAAATAAAAATAAAATTCTCGCCATTGGTGGAACCCGGAGCTCTGGCCATGTGAACCCAAAAAATTGTTCAAAATATTTTCACAATCGGTGACAAATTTCTCACCTCTTCTCCCCAAGGACGCCGGACATGATTTCCCAGGAATTCCTCGATGTGCTGGCCATTGTTACCCCCCTTCCTCCTTGCTGTGAACACAATCAACGTTGTCATTATCATCTTCATCATCATCATCATCATCATCATCATCATGTTGACTGCTGTTTTACCCCCTTCTTCCTTGCTGTGAGCACAATTATCATTGTCATTGTCATCACGTCATCATCATGTTGACTGTTGTTAGTTACCCCCTCTTCCTTGCTGGAAACCACAATCATCATTGTCATTGTCATTGTCATCATCATCATCACCATCATCATCATCATGTTGACTGTTGTTAGTTACCCCCTTCTTCCTTGCTGTAAACACAATCATCATTGTCATATCATCATCATCATCATCATCATGCTGACTGTTGTAGTTACCCCCCTTCTTCCTTGCTGGAAACACAATCAT
>JASPKP010002384.1:20000-23372 GCA_030674155.1 Stramonita haemastoma
ACCTGGGGGTGGTTAGAGCGTTGCACATTTGAGCTCATGATCGGCTGACCCGGGTTCGCATCCCGTTCAAGGGGATAGTTTTCCCTTGAGTTAACATCAGCAGTCATTTGAATACTACACGCACGCACGCACACACGCACGCACACACATGCACACACACACGCACACACACGCGCACACAAACACACACACACACACAACACACACCTACACACACCTACACACACCACACACACACACACACACACACACACACACACACTACACACACACACACACACACACGCACACCCACCCACCCCACTTACACACACACACACCACACACCCACCTACACACACACACGCACCTACACCCACCCTCCCACCCACCCACCCACACACACACACATGCACCTACACCCACCCTTCACCACCCACCCACACACAAAACACACACGCACGCTCAAAGGACGCACCGGGCACAGAAGCCCATGGCATGCAGCACGGCACAGGCCGGGGGATAAATCTTCAGAAACGAGGTCAAGGTCAAGGCCGTGTCGGCCAGGTACAACACCATGTCCTCGAAATCCCCCGTCTCCATGGAAACCAGACTGACAGAGGTGGCCGACTTGCTCCTCGGCAGCTTCTGGGGAGCCAAATCCCCAGAGTCCACCTCCAGTCCGCACCTGACCGCCATGTTGACGTACACCTACACACACACACACACATGTAACGCACGAGCATGAACATACAGAAAAAACACACACACACACACCACACACATACACAAACACACATGCATGCAGACACACACATATACACCTACACACACACACTAACACCCATCCACACCCACAAACTTCCCCCCCACATACCTATCCCCCCCCCTACACACACAACCCCACATACACACACACTTCCACCTCCCCCATCCCCACCCACCCCACAACCCCCCCCACAACCTAACCCCCTCCAACCCCACCCCCCACCCCCCCAACACACACACACACACACTTCCACCTCCCCCCATCCCCATCCCCCCCACCCACAACCCCCCCAACCTAACCCCCTCCCACCCCCCCCCAACACACACAACACACACACACACACACACACACACAACACACACACACACACACACACCAGAACATCTTGCGCACACGCTAAATCCTGTTCCGCTTTTCGTAAGAGTAGGCCACCGTGTGCTAGGGTGGGAACAGATGACATTTACAAAACTGCATACACACGGGGACTGGATGTAAAAAAAAAAGCACAAGAGTGCTTATTCCATTATCCTCGATATAAAAGAATAAATCAAAAAAATCAAATCAAATCAACACACACACACACACACACTCAACACACACACACTCACACACACACACACACCCCCCATCCCCCTACACACACACACATACACACACGCACGCACGCACGCACGCACCACGCACACACCACACACACACACACACACACACACACACACACACACACACACCACCCTACACACACACACACACACACACACACACACACACACACACCACACACACACACACACACACACTAACACACTAACACACACTAAAACACACACACACACACACACACACACACACACACACACACACACACACACACACACAGACCCCCTACTACCTGTAGAATGGTGGGCACGGCAGCTCTCAAGTCGTCCAGATAGTGAGGCTGCTGGGTGAAGACATTGGCCACCATCTTGGACAGCAGGACATCGTTGGAGTGACCGTACAGGGCACACAAGTCCATCAGCTTGGGAATGTCAAAGAGAAAGTTCTCGTACACGATCTCCCCGAACACGTTCGGTGTCAGCCAGTTCTCCTGAAATCAGTCACCCCCTACCCCAGTTAGTAGGCACCCATCAGTCTCGGAAGACTATGGAGTTGCGCTCTAGCTTTTAGAGCACAAAGCCTGGGTAGGTAAGTATGGAGGGCAAGCTGTTACCCATGCAGCAGACCCCCCCTCTCCACGGCACTGGAATGATCCATTGGAAAGGCAATGACCGATACGAATGGTTCCAGTACCGTCGCAGGAGCCACCAGAACGTTGCCATATACCTACAGCCCGAGCCGCTCTGGGACCCCCAACCCCAACACCCCCAAAAAATTAAATTAGATTTTTTTTGGGGGGGGGTGGGGGGGTTCCTCAATTCGAGGTCTAAGGTTCACCAATGGTGAGATTTTTGTGTAATGTGATCCGTCTCTTGTAAAAATATATGTATAGCCCGGTTGGTTTTGTTTTACGCATTTCTTTCAAGGTTTTTTTTTTTTTCTAACTTGTTCTATCTATTCTCAAAAACGATCCAATTAATTAAATCAGGTTTACATGCAAAAAAAATTTTTTTTTCAATATCACAGTGAAAACCAAGACGTACCAAGTAAAAATTCTTTGTGTTTTGTTTTTTTTCTTCTTCGTTGAACGCTTAAGACAGCAAAAATGCATTGCGCTCCTGATAAATGCCCGACAAGTCAGGCCCAGCGCATCCACAACTTTGGCATGGGAGGGAAATGTCATCTTTTGAAGTCTTTCTGGAAAAAACCCAAGCAGGAGAATGGACCAAGAGAGCAGGAAAAACACAAGAAGGAGATGACTGGAAGAAAAAGAACAAGGCAGACACAAAGACAGGGATAGAAAAGAGGGAATTCCTGTCCTGCCTTCTCGTCCATTTTCTGCCTTCTTGGGTCCGTTCTCTTACCTTTTTTTTTTTGTAGAAAGACTTTAAAGAGAACATTTCTCTCTTTATGCCGAAGTCGGATGCCTTGGGCCCGACTTGTCAGGCGCTTAATAACGACAGATGAACTGATGACATTTACAAAACTGCACACACACGAGGACTGGATGTAAAAAAAAAAGCACAAGAGTACTTATCCCATTATCCTCGATATAAAAGAATAGAATAAAAAATAAATAAATAAATAAATAAATTAATATAAAGAGTGACACATTTTCGCTCCCATAACAGACAACAAACCGTTGCTGTCTTGAGGTGTTGGCTGAAGAAGAAGAAGAAAAAGTTAAAAGTTAAAGTCTGTCCCGAGCCTAAGGCTCATCAGGCCGGTGCTTATCCCGGTTTCTGTGGCGTTAAGCGACTGAGAGTCATAGACTCCCCCCTGGATAGGACGCCAGTCTATCGCAGGGTTAACCCCCAACACAAGGTTGGTTACCCCTTTTACACCTGGGTGGGGTGAGAAAATAGCCGTAAAGTGCCTTTTTCCAAGGGCACAACGCCATAGCTGAAAGCTGGGATCGAACCCGCAACCTTTAGATTACGAGTCCAACGCCCTAACCACTAGACTACAGCGGCGGCTGAAGAAGAGGAAGAAGCAAAGAGGATATCCCTCCTACAGACCTTTGA
>JASPKP010000239.1:0-7500 GCA_030674155.1 Stramonita haemastoma
AAGGTTAAAAAAGGGAAAAAAAAAAGAATAGGAAAGGAGAAAAAGGGGTTCCAGTGATAAAAAAAATTTAAAAAAAGTAATTTAAAATTAAGAAGAAGAAAGAAAAGTTAATAAGTAAAAAATTTAAGAAAAAAATAAAAAAGAGTTAAGTAAAAAAAGGTAGAGTATAAAAAAAGAATGAAAAGAAAAAAAATAAATCCCCTTATGGGGAAAACAGATTTAAAATTCCCCTTACAATCCCGCCTTCAAAACATTCACATCACAAAAAACAAGCGTTTTTGAAATAAAAATCTTTTAATTAGTAAAACAGAAGTAAAAAAAAAGTAACAAGAAAAAATGTGTACACAACAGGAAAATTTCAGTGAAAAGCGTGTTTAAAACATTTGGGTTTATACAAACATAGCTTCTAAAATCTTACTACAGTTTCAAAGCCTGGCAAAGTATAATCAAAAGTTCAAATACGAATACTAATGCATTTTAAATGAACCACAAAAAACCATGCGAAAACGTTTTTTTACAAGCATGATTCGAAATGCAGTACCTCATTTTGGAGAGCTTCATGCCAAATCAAGATGTAGTAGTAGTAGTCTAGGAACCCATTAGTCTTGCATTTGCCTTGCAGTTGCGCTCTAGTCTTTAGAGCACAAAGCCTGGTTAGGTAAGTATGGAGGGAAAAGCTGTTAGCCATGCAGCAGACCCCCCTCTCCACGCCACTGGAATAATCCATTGGAAAGGCAATGACCGATAAAAATTGTTCCAGTGCCCTGGCGGAGCCACCAGAACGTTGCCAAATACAGCCCCGAACCTCTGGGATTTCAACTCCCCATTTTTTCTCAGGGATAGTGTTTAAACACGACACCTGTGTGCATGCTGATTATTTTAGTATATTTTCTTGGTAAAATTTTTTGTCATCCGCCCCTACCGGCACACGATGGTCTGCTCTTCCGAAAGGTGGTACGGGGTTTAACGTGTGCACAAGACGTTCTGTGTGCGTTCACACATTGGACCCTGGTTTATAGTCTCATCCGAATAACTTTGACATTTAGTTCGTTTTTTTTGTCAAACTGAAAGAAGGGGGCGAGGCTGGGTACCAACCCAGAACCACACAAATTTACTTGTTGGCAGGCGAACGTCTTAACCAGCCTGCCACCTTTCCTTCCTCAAGAAGAATATGGCTCATTATTTTCTACAGTGAATAAGCTTCTGAACAAACATAAAAAATGAAATGCTATTAACAACAGTCAGCTTCCCTCATTTTCTGCTCCTCTCAGCAGCTAATTATTTCAACCTATCCCAACCCAGATGGGGCCAGCTGGTGTTAATTATCGCAGGAACTGATCATACTTGAACTAGTAAAAGGAAGGGCAGGCTAAATTTAGCACACTAGACTGAGTGTTATTGAATTGTGTGTTGTGTATATATTTATTAGCATTGCAATGTACCCCCCTACCCCCTCCCTGGATTTTGATGTTTGCATGACTAAAACAACGTGAAACAGCAGATGAAATAGATTAAGAGGGTGTTAAAACATTAGTTTTTACAGGCACAACTTCTCAAATGTTGCATCTTGTTATAAAGCTTGTCCACAAAATCATCAAAATTTCACTTAAAAAAAATTACACATTTTCATTTAATTCTTGGCACATTATAATCCATGTCAAACATACAATTAAAAGGCATTTCCAAATTGAATGATTTGATAGCATCCTATTAGGTATAAAGAACAAGGCTTGCAGATTCCTGGATTTGGGACTGATCCTCATCCATAGTGTGGGCATTACTGTGGTCAGTGTTTTTGTGTGAATAGAGTGTGTTTTTTTAAATTTTCTTTTGGGTGAACTTCTTTTTTCCCCAAAAGGTACATATGTATGGTTTTTTTCCCTGTATGGGTTCTAATGTGGTTAGTTAATTTGATGTTTCCTGATAAACTTCATATGACAATATGTGCACTTGTGTGGCTTTTCTCCTGTATGGGTTCTAATGTGGTGAGTTAAAGCCTGTTTCGTGGTAACCTTCATATGACAATATGTGCACTTGTGTGGCTTTTTCTCCTGTGTGGGTTCTAATGTGGTCAGTTAAAGCCTGTTTCTGGTAAACTTCATATTACAATATGTGCACTTGTGAGGCTTTTTCCCCCTGTGGTGGTTCTAACGGGGTGAGTTAAAGCCTGTTTTTGAGATAAACTTCATATGACAATATGTGCACTTGTGTGGCTTTTCTCCTGTGTGGTTCTAATGTGGTCAGTTAAGTTAGTTTTTTTTGGTAAATGTCTTATTACAGTATATGCACTTGTGTGGCTTTTCTCCTGTTGGGGTTCAAATATGCCCCAGTTAAGCTACCTTTTTGGGTAAAAGTCCTATTACAATATGTGCACTTGTGTGGCTTTTCTCCTGTGTGGGTTCTAATGTGGTCAGTTAAGTTATTTTTTTTTGGTAAATGTCTTATTACAATAAATGCACTTGTGTGGCTTTTCTCCTGTGTGGGTTCTAATGTGGTCAGTTAAGTTAGTTTTTTTGGTAAATGTCTTATTACAATAAATGCACTTGGTGGCTTTTCTCCTGTGTGGGTTCTAATATGCTTAGTTAAGCTACCTTTTTGGGTAAAAGTCCTATTACAATATGTGCACTTGTGTGGCTTTTCTCCTGTATGGGTTCTAAATGTGCCGAGTTAAAACCCGTTTCGTGGTAAAATTCATATGACAATATGTGCACTTGTGTGGCTTTTCTCCTGTGTGGGTTCTAATGTGGGCAGTTAAAGCCTGTTTCGTGGTAAAATTCATATGACAATATGTGCACTTGTGTGGCTTTTCTCCTGTGTGGGTTCTAATGTGGTAAGTTAAGTTAGTTTTTTGGGTAAATGTCTTATTACAATATGTGCACTTGTGTGGCTTTTCTCCTGTGTGGGTTCTAATATGCACAGTTAAGCTACTTTTTCGGGTAAAAGTCCTATTACAATATGTGCACTTGTGTGGCTTTTCTCCTGTGTGGGTTCTAATGTGGGCAGTTAAAGCCTGTTTCGTGGTAAAAGTCCTATTACAATATGTGCACTTGTGTGGCTTTTCTTGTGTGTGGGTTCCAATGTGGTGAGTTTAAGTGTTGTTTTCTGGTAAACTTCATATGACAATATGTGCACTTGTGTGGCTTTTCTCCCGTGTGGGTTCGAGTGTGGCAGGTTAAATTATTTTTCTGGGTAAAAGTCTTACCACAATATGAGCATTTGTAAGGCTTCTCTTTTGTGTGGGTTCGAATGTGGCCTGTTAAAGTGCTTCTCTGGGTAAATGTCTTTTTATAATATGTGCAGTTGTATGGTCTTTCTCCATAGTGGATTTGCATATGTCTTCTCAAGTTTGTGTTGTATCTGTATGACTTCTCACAATGTGAACACGTGTATGGCCGTTCTCCTGTGTGGATTTGCTTATGTGTTTTTAAGTGTGTGTTGCATTTGTATGACTTCTCACAATGTGAACATGTGTATGGTCTTTCTCCTGTGTTGGACTATCATGTGCTTGTCTAGCTTGCTTTTCTTATCAAATAGTTTTCCACAATACTCACATAAGTGAGATTTTTCTTTGTACAAACTATCATGTCTCCTTCTGTAGCAGTCTGTTTCCTCTGAGTTGTGTCACAGTCAGCATCTTTCACCTCACCTAAGTCATCAGGCACAAAGTCATCCTTGTTTACCAGGTTAGGATACTGTGTAGTTATTTTGCACCTGTCTCTTTCTTTGTCTTTCGACATTTCTCTTTTTTCAAAGGTGCATTGAGTGATTTGCTATTTGTTATTGTTTCATCACTGATGTGTGAAGCTGGGTCACAATCCTTCTGTTGTGTACTTGTGTTGTGGCTGTTTGCATTGCTTTCTTCATTCAATGTTTGCTCACAGTCAGTGTACTTGTAAGTCTTGCTCCCTGTATGAGTTCGTCTGTGGCTATGTAAATTAGATTTTGACAGGAAAACCTGTCCACATTCATTGCACTTAAATGTGTTTTCTTTTATGTGAGTTTTCCTGTGTCTGTCAAAAATACTTTTCCTTCTCAAGCTTCTTCCATTGTCTATGCATGTACATGTCTTTGATCTGTATGAATTTGCTTGTGTTCTTTTAACCTATATTTAGTAGTGAACACTTTTCCACAGTCATCACAGAAGTATGTCTTTTGTATTCTATGCTTTCCCATAGGACTGTTGACAGCAGTGCTTTGTTCAGTGCCTCTCTACTGTCAGGTATTGTTTCCAGGTTTACCTGCCTTCTACAGTCTGATGTCTGACTAGAAGCTGCACACTTTTCACAGAGGTATGGCTTGAATTCTGTGCAAACTGAAAGATGCTTTTTTCACACAAAAATTACAGATGAAAACCTCACCACACTTTTTGCATGTGCATTGATCGTTTTGAGTTTGTTCATTTCCTGCTGCCTTCCTTTCAGGTGTGTCACAGTTGTCTATTGTGATGTGACCATACTCGGCTCTGCTGTGTCTGGATATGTCTTTCCTGATTTCATTTGTAATCTGTAAGAATGTCTCTATATTATTCTTCAGCTCTTCAACACCACACCTGTCCATAACACCAGTGGACAACAGGGATTTGTGAACACATACAGTAAAGTCACAGGCATCCTTGATCAGTTTGACTTCACCTGGGAAAGAAACACCTGTACCAAGGATCCCATATTCAGCAGCACCAGTTACACCTTCTATTACATTCTGAATATCTGCAGTGTCATTACAGTTACATGTACAGCCAGTAGGAACACTTGCAATATCCTCTGCTTTAGTGCACCAGTATTCAGTGGTTTCCAGCTTGCACTTAATGTTCTGATAGTGTTCAGTTGTCTGTTCTGGGAATCCACTTGTCTCAGGCAGGTCTTCAGCATGTTCATGTTCAGTCACAGCATCTGTGTTGACAGCTGAGTTGGTCTGTGCTGAAGAGTCCTCTGTCTTGATGTTGGCTTTGCTGGGTTGCCCAGGGTCATGTTGGAGAACTGAAGTCATCTGTAACAACAACAACAACAGGTCATGAAAGTTGCTAGAATCAAGGTGACAGCTGTGTTTAGTTCTATACATGTTACTGTTCTTTTAACTGCTATGTGTTTGTCTGGGTGCTAGTAATATTCAAGGAGATGAGTTTTCTTTCTACCTTTCTTTTATAGTTTTATCACTAAATGCTAAAAGCAATTATCACAATTAGCAGAACACTTGTCTATCTTTTTGTCTTTTGTTCACATGTATGTGTTTCTTTTTGTCTTAGATAAATCATCAGATGAGAAAACAGTAAACAGTGAATAATTAGCAACACTTACTAGAAAAATGTGTATCCTTTTTCTGTGTATCTTCAGCAAGGAAATGTTCATAAGAGGTTGTATATTTCACACTCCGCCCCCTTTTGTGTTTTGGCAAGATACGAGCATCAACAACTTCCACATATGATGTAACAGGTCAATAACTCATACCCCCCCTCCACACACACACACACACACACACACACACACACACACACACACACACACACACACACACACACACACACACACACACACACTATCTCTACCCCAAAGCAATCAGTTGTCACCACATTCTGCCCACTGACCACACTTGGACAAGGTGAAAGGAAGGGACATGCTAAACTTAGCACCCTGGACAGAATAATATTGAATTTGTGGCTATGACACACTATCTCTACCCCACAGCAGTCAGTGTCCACCACATTCGGTGTCTTTCAACTGTTATTTATTTCATCCCATTTCAACCCAGCTGGGGCAACCGATGCTGATTACAGCAGGAACTGACCACACTTGGACTAGGTGAAAGAAAAAGGCATGCTAAACTTAGCACCCTGGACAGAATGATAATTATGAATTTGTGCTTATGCCCCCCCTCCCCCCCCTTCGCCCCCCTCACTTCATTTCACTGCATCTCTACATCAACAGCCACTGCCTGTCATTGATAAAAGAAAACTGTTTGAAAGACTTGGAAATATTCAAACTACAATGAATAAGACAACTTCTGGTGGACAAAGACATTAACAATTGGTTTAATATGTAATGTGTCAAAGTCCTTATTTACATATAAAGCATGTAGCAATGTTTAGTCGGGAGTTGGATACCCATTTTCAATTTTGTTTTTGCAAAATTAAAACACTCATACTCATGCATTTCTTTTTTTGAGTTCACACTCACACACAAACACACAAACACCCACACACCCACTCACCCCTCCACACACATTCATCCCACACCCCATCAACCTCCCACACATACCCCCCCTGCCACCCCCCCCTGCCCACACACACACAACACACACACACACACACACACACACACACACACACACACACACACACACACACACACACACATTCACATACATAGAGAGAGAGAGAGACAAGAGAGAGAGAGAGAGAGAGAGAGAGAAGAGAGAGAGAGAGAGAGAGACAGAGAGAGACAGAGACAGAGACAGAGACACAAGAGAGAGAGAGAGAGAGAGAGAGAGAGAGAGAGAGAGAGAAGAGAGAGAGAGAGAGAGAGAGAGAGAGAGAGAGAGAGAGAGAAATCCTTTTAGTTAGGAAAAAAACAATTCAATAATAGATTTTTTTTCTGCAAAGTTTGCTTATCAAGCTTGATATATTCTACATACAGACTAGATTGGAATGTGAAGTATCTTCTCTTCATCTTTCCTCCTCTACCACTTCCACACACACACACACACATACACACACACACACACACACACACACACACACACACACACACACACACACACACACACACACACACACACACGCACACACACACATACACACACACACACACGTGCACGCACGCACACACACACACACACACACACACACACACACACACCACACACAAGGCAGACAGTATAGTTCAGGGCATCATAAATGACTAGAAAATACACATACTTGAAGAAAACTACTTGTGCAAATCAAAGACAAAGACAGAGAAACAGACAGGTAAGAAATAAAGAATTACCTTGTCCATATTTTCACAATGACATTCATCCACAAACTAACAGTGGATCACACACCCAGCTCTCAAAGTATCCTGAATTGTGCTCAGACATCTGTAGAGCCATGGATGTGCTCAGTGTTTTATGACAATGAATGAATGCATATGCAATACTATTAAAAAAAAACAGAAAACTTTAAGCTTGGTCAAGGTGGAGTAAAAGAACTTTCAGACAAAGTTAGAATAATTTGGTTCCTCTTTTACAGGCTTCACAAAAATGTTCATGGATAGCTGTTATTGTCATTATGTTTTGTTCTTGAATTACTTTTATCTGTTTGTCTATCAGGCTGGCGAACAGACTATCTGTTAATCTGGGGGTTGTTTGGCTTTTTTTTTTTTTTTTTTTGGGGGGGAGGGGGGGGGGGGGGCAGATTGCTGCCTCATCTTCTGTGAAGTCCCTGTCTTGCTGTTCCCATGCTGCTCATTTCAATCTCCCCACCCCAGCCATACCCAGATTTTTTATATCTCATCCTCAGAGTCAGGA
>JASPKP010000239.1:12500-15000 GCA_030674155.1 Stramonita haemastoma
CTGGAAATGTTTTCCACGATGATGTTTACCTTCCCCCTGCCTCAAACATGTTTTGTATAGTGGTCTAAGGCCGATGTACAATAAAACTTTTCAGTGTTCAGTGTTCTCTCTCTCTTCTTTCCTCTCTCTCTCCCTCTCTCTCTGGCTTAGGATCAGGCATCCTGAAGAATTGAAAACCACCTCCCTCCATTCTTCACTCTGCTCTTCCTTTCTCTGGTTATAAACAGGCCAGTTGACTTTTCCTCCCCAAGTCAGAATGGGGCACACTTCATGGGAGGTGAAAACTGTGGCATGACTATGCAAGATCTCACCATTGGTTTCCTAACATTGTTCATGGGAACAGACCTAAAATGGTAGACCAACCAATCATTGACTAACCTCGAAACCCTTGCCAAGGAACAATAGCATTTTGTCCGTAAGAAGTTGGTTGTTCAAACAAAAACAAGCTTTACGCTTTTTTTCTGTGCAAGGTGTCCACAAAGCTGCAGTGTTTGACAGAACAATGACATTATTGCACTGCCAAAAATAAAACTGCATTCAAATATTCATAAAAAACTGTACTTAAAAACTCTTTGAATTACTATCCAACAATTTCATGACTTGATCCTACCCCCCCCCCCCCCCCCCCCCCAACACACTCACTAAAAATAGTACACTTGTGTAAAAGAGAAAACGTTTTGATTTTACTATAAACGTCATATCTATGCAGGGTGAACGAGGAGAGTGGGGGAGAGGGGCAAAAATCTCCATCTGCCTGAGGCCCAAACTCCTCCATGTTTTTAACTAAGAACACGTGGATGGCTGGCGTACCCACTAGGTACTTTCTTAGCACAGCTTGTGGAGTACAGGTAAAACAGGTAAAGCTGTCCCCTAATCTATGTGGTCGTAGGGGAGCCAGGCGTCAGAGACCTCAGCTTCTCTAGGGCCAGCATGTTGAGATCGGCGCCCATCTCCTCTCTGGCTGCTTTACCTTCCCTGACTTTAAAGAGGGCAGGTATCCATTTACAGCTGGGTGAACTGGGGGCACTATACTGAAGCCAAGGCACACAAACGGTCACCCATCCAACTGGTAACCATGTTTGATCTTGCTTAACACTGGCTTGGGGAAAGCGAGCGCTGTGGAACCAATACTGAATACTTGCAAACTGATTTCTTGCAGTCTCTATTTAGGGGTTTTTCCCCTACTGAGAGAGACACACACACAGCGAGACTGATTTCTACATTTATTTATTTCTACTGACACACTCCAAGCAGCACTGAACAGGGTGGATTTGGAAGAAGAAGGAGGGAATGGTGAGGTTGGAGGGATGGGGGAGGGAGGGGTGGGTCAGAAAGGTGGAAAAGCCAGATCAGTTTGCCGCTTATCTCCCTTTGGTTTGTTGAGGTTTAGCAGACATCGAGATTGTTATGAACTGCACAATGAAAGTAGTTATGGTCAAAATGTTGTAAGACTTTGGAATATTTCTGTTCCCTCCGCCCACCAAAAGATTATAATAATTGTATATACATAAATGAGTACACACACATACACACACATACACACACACACACACACACACACACACACACACACACACACACACACACACACATACACACACACACATACACACACACACACATCTATCTATCTCTCTCTCTCTCTCTCTCTCTCTCTCTCTCTCTCTCTCTCTCTCTCTCTCTCTCTCTCGTCTCTCTCTGTCTTCTCGTCTCTTCTCTCTCTCTCTCTCTCTCTCTCTCTCTCTCTCTCTCTCTCTCTCTCTCTCTCTCTCTCTCTCTCTCTCTCTCTCTCTCTCTCTCTCTCTCTTCTCTTTCTCTCTCTCTCTCTCTAAGGGCCGGATGAAAAAAAGTATGTAATGCTTACTTATTCTGTTACCCTTGAAAAATAAAGATTATTCATTCATTCTCTCCTCTCTCTCTCTCTCTCTCTCTCTCTCTCTCTCTCTCTCTCTCTCTCTCTCTCTCTCCTCTCTCTCTCTCTCTCTCTCTCTCTCTCTCTCTCTCTCTCTCTCTCTATTATTATATTGTGTGTGTGTGTGTGTGTGTGTGTGTGTGTGTGTGTGTGTGTGTGTGTGTGTGTGTGTGTGTGTGTGTGTACTCATTTATGTATATACAATTATTATAATCTTTTATATATATATATATATATATATATATATATATATATATATGAAATAAGAAAAGAGACACACATACTTACGGTATATATATATATATATATATATATATATATATACCTATATCTATCTATCTATCTATCTATCTATCTATCTATCTATCTATCTATCTATCTATCTATCTATATCTATCTATCTATCTATCTATCTATCTATCTATCTATCTATCTATCTATCTATATATATATATATATATATATATATATATCTACCGTAAAATCCCTAGCATATGCCCACCCCCACTGTGCACTGATTTAGGGCTAAATTGGGGGGTGGGCGTTTGCTAGATATAGACCCCTTTGCACAAGATAATTTTTGTGCTC
>JASPKP010000239.1:20000-27500 GCA_030674155.1 Stramonita haemastoma
GCTGCCTCCAAGAGCTCCATCCAGCAGCATTCGGCTCCACCTCCACCATTCTTCGCCAGGTTGTCTTTGGGCGGCCTCTCTTCCTTCTTTCCTCTGGTGTCCATCTGAGGGCCACAGCACAGTCATTCTTCTGATCTTTTCTTAGGACATGGCCAATCCAATTCCATCTCTTTCTTCTTATTTCTGTACTTATCTTCCCTGCCCCTGCCATCTGAAGGGTTGCCTTGTTGGAAATGTGCTGTTGCCATCTAATCTTAAGAATCTTCCGGAGGCATTTGGTTTGGAAGGTGTCCAGTTTTTCTTCTTCTCCTTTTGTGAGCTTCCAGGTTTCTCATCCATACAGAAGTACTGAGAGTACCAAGCTCTTGAAGAGGGAGGTTTTGGTTTTGCTGCCAATGTCTCCAGCTTTCCAGATGTTAGACAGGCGTTTGAACTGGGTGTTCGCCAAGGCTATCCTTCTTTTGACATCTGCTGTTCCTCCTCCATCCTTTGTCACGTTGGCCCCTAGATAGGTGAAGCTGTCCACCTCTTCGACATCGTTCCCCCTGACTTTCAGCTTCTCCTTGCTCTTGCTGTTGGCTTTTATCGCTTTGCATTTCTTGTCGTTCATCCTCAGGCCTACTTTAGCAGCATTATCCTCGAGCTTGGCTGTTTTCTGCTGTAGATGGTTCATGGCCGATGATAAAAGGGCTAGGTCATCTGCAAAGTCGAGGTCTTCTAGCATTGTAGTGAAATTCCACCTGATCCCTGTTCTTTCGCCCTCTGTCGTCTTCTTCATGACCCAGTCAATCACCAACAAAAAAAGGAATCCAGACATGCAGCACCCCTGTTTCACTCCAGTAATCACCGGAAACCAGTCTGTTGTTTCATTTTCATCTATGACAGCGCACTGAAAGTCCTCATAAAGGGACTTAACCATCCTGATCAATTTCCCAGGGATTCCATACTGGCGCATGATGATCCAAAGACTGTTTCTGTGTATGGAGTCGAAGGCCTTTTCAAAATCTACAAAGTGGATGTACATTGTTGCATTCCATTCGTTGACTTGTTCTAAGATGTTCCTGATGATGAATATCTGTTCTGTGGTTCTTCTCCCTTTCCTAAAGCCGGCTTGTTCCTTTCTTAGTGATGGATCCACTCCTGCTTGTATCCTGCTGACCAGGATCCTGCTCAGCACCTTGCTGGCCAGTGGCAGTAGTGTGACTCCTCTCCAGTTTCCACAGTCCTGGAGATTGCCTTTCTTTGGTATCTTGCAGATGAGTCCTTTTGTCCATTGCGTGGGAACAGTTTCTTTCTCCCATATGAGGTCAAATATTCTTTTCAGTTCTTTGCTGGTATTCTCTGGGTCCGCTTTCAGCATCTCTGCTGTAACTTGGTCTATTCCCGGTGCTTTTCCATTGTTGAGGGTGCATAGTGCATTTCTTATCTCTTGCAGTGTAGGGGTTTCTATTGAAATATCTAGTTCTTCTCTCTCCTCGTCGTCTTCTTGTGGTGGGTCATCTGGTGTATCCCTGTTGAGTACCTCCTGGAAGAGTTCCTTCCACCTTTCTAGTCTGGCCTCCTTACTCTTCAGCAGGTCTCCATTCTTGTTCTTCACTGCTGCCGCTTGTCTTGTACCTTGTCTTGTCAGCTGTTTCACTATGTTGTAAACTTCTTTCTGTTGTCCATTCTCCGCCGCAGCCTGTGCTCTCTGTGCTTTCTCTGCTATCCATTTTCTCTTGTCTTCTCTTGCGCTCCTTTTCACTTCCTTGTCCTTTTCTTTGTACCTTTCCTTCATCCTGCTCCGAATCCTTTCTGACCGGATGCTATTTATCTTGGTCTTGATTTCCTTCCTCTCGTCTATCATCTTCCCTGTGTTGTCACTGATCCACAGTTTGCTTTTTCCTTTTCTGAATCCAAGTACTTCCTCTGCAGCATTGACATAAGCACTCCTCTGCTGCTCCCATATCGTCTCTATGTCTTCACTCTCTGTCCTGTTTTCCTCCAGCTTGTTCTTCACTGCCTCACAGTATCTTTTCTTTGCTTCTTCGTCCTTCAGTCTATCCACGTTTATCTTTGGTTTCACTCTGTTCTTGTTCCTGTGTGTGCTGAGCCGTAGTTTGAAGCTGGTCCTCACCAGGTAGTGGTCGCTGTTGGCATCTGCTCCCCTCTGTACTCTCGAGTCTATTACAGATGATCTCCATTGTCCACTAATCAGCAGGTGATCTATCTGGTTCCTACTCATCCCGTCAGGTGAGACCCATGTGGCTTTGTGTATGTCCTTGTGTGGAAACAGTGTACCTGTTATGACGAGGCCATTCATCTGACTGAACTCACACAGCCTCTCTCCATTGTCGTTCTGCTCTCCAAGGCCATGCACCCCCATCGTCCTTTCATATCCAGTGTTGTCGCTTCCTACTTTGGCATTGAAGTCACCCATGATGATGATGATGTCGTTTTTGTTGCATCCATCTACCGTTTCTTGCAGTTCTTGATAAAACTGTTCCTTTTCCGTGGCTTCCTTTCCGTTGTGGGGGGCATATACTTGTATGACTGTTGCTCTCCTGAATCTTGAAGAGAATCTGGCAGTTAATATCCTTTGGTTGACAGGCGTCCACTCCATTAGTGACTTTGCTGCTGCTTGGCTGATCATGAGCGCAACCCCTCTCTCATGTATTTCATCCTCCCCGCTGTAGATTACAGTCTGCCCTGATGCTAGTTTTACTTTGCCAGCTCCCGTCCATCTACTTTCGCTAATCCCTAATATATCTAGTTTATAGTCCTCCATTTCTCTTGCAATTTGAGCTGCTGTTCCTATGCTATACATTGTTCTGACATTCCAGTGTCCGATGTTAAGTTTAGTGGTGGGGCTTGCGAAGGACCTCGTCGGACGCTGGGCTTCCCGGAGGCTTTCACCCATCGTCGTCATGTTGCCAGAGTTGGCGATCCCTGCTCCCCCCTGGTTTCTTTGTAAATTTATGTCCATAGTTTCTGTAACTTGGTTTTTTTTTACGGGAGGAGGTAGTTGGCCTTCTGCCCAACCCCCAGACTTGGAGGACCAGGGTTTTTTTGTCAGGGTGTCCTTCCCTTAGACTGCTTTGGTTCACGTGGAAGCCACGTAAGGAAACACAAATTTCATCCATTTTAAGTTCGAAGTGGCCGAATCGTCTGCTGCGGCGCGGTGCTGTCTTTGCAGTCCGTGAGGAGGCTATATATTTAGGGGTGGTTAGGGTGGCAAGAGAGACTAGGAGAGATAGGTTTGCAGACTATGTTAGACTGGGTTAGACCAGAATAGACCTGTAGCAGTCCAGCAGAGCACAGGAGGAAGCAGAGAGATGACGTAATAAAGACCAACCAACGCCCAGCTGCTGTCTTCCCCTGAGTCTTCTTTTGCCTGGCTGCTGTACATTGTTCCTCTACTTTCCCTGTCCTCTATCCTTGCCTCCGGCTCATCACAAGTGGCGCTGCGAGCAGGATTTGGGAAATGGAACTTTGTCAGTAGCTGGGTAATTGGAGGCTCAGTCCAGTGCAGAAAGAACACCAGAAGATGCCAGCCCACAGCAGGAGGAGGAAAAACAGAAAACATCATTCTGTAAAACCCAGCCCTGCAGCCATGGCCTACACACCCAGTGATGAGGGCAGCCCATGTACGCTACAGGACATGTAGATGCCCCAGGCCCCCGAGCTGCCCACATTTTCTGGGGATGAAGACGTTGATACCTTCATCTGTTGATACCTTCATCCGGGAGGCCAGGGTGATGATCGAGCAGCACCCAATGCCAGACGGAGCAGCTGCTGCTTGGCTGTTTAGCACACTGCAAGGGTGGGCGAGGCAGCTGATCCTCTACAGGGAGCCAGTAGAGGTGGACAGCCCGGAGAAGATCCTTGGCATCCTGGAACAGCACCGGGACCTGGAGGGGGAAGCATCCACTCTCGCCACAGTCTTCTTCGAGAGGCAGCAGGGGCTTGCTGAGTCTGCCAGCGAATATGCCACTGCCCTGAGGGTCATCTGGACCAAGGCCAACGCTGCCGAGGCTGACACCCTGTCTCCAGCTGTGCTGAGTGACGCCTTCATCAACGGGCTGCATTCCAGGTCCTTGCAGAGGGACCTGAGACGCTTCCTGAGGCACAGACCAGGGGCTACGCTCCAGGAGGTGGCTACAGAGGCCCAGTGCTTGCTGAGTGAAGACCCGGGCCTGGACACGACTACGCAGCAGGCAGCTGCACCAGACCCAGGCATCTTGCAACGCCTGGAGGCCCAGATCGCCGCCCTTGTGACAGAGAACGCTGTCACAAGGCAGATGCTACAGGAGCGGCAAGATCCAGTCACCTCATCTCCAGGTACGCCACCACGCGAGACCAGTTCAGCCTCACCACGCCAGACCGGTCAACAGCAGAGAGGCCATAAACCTCATGGCCCACGTCAGCGTGACCTGACCTGCTGGTGGTGCCAGCGCCAGGGTCACCGTATGGCAGACTGCCGGGCCAGGCAGTCCTACCAGCGACGGGTCCACTGTCAACAGGTGGGCAGCAGTAAAGCTGCCGGTGGGAACAGATGACATTTACAAAACTGCATGCACACGGGGACTGGATGTAAAAAGCACAAAAGTGCTTATTCCATTATCCTCGATATAAAAGAAAAAAAAAGAAAATAAATCAATACAAATTTGAAGTGAGTACAAAAGATGTTCTCAATATCCAGAACTGAACAAATATGCTGGGGATAGCCAGCCTCTTCATGTTTCTTTTTTTACATGTTTCCAGCAAACATTTTGAAGCAATGCATAACCCTCATGAAGAGAAAGAGGAATATCTAAAACATTTGAACAGCTAGAATGTTTTGCTGCCTTTGTGTGTGTGTGTGTGTGTGTGTGTGTGTGTGTGTGTGTGTGTGTGTGTGTGTGTGTGCGCGCGTGCGTTCGTAGGTGCTCGTGCTACGTAGGGGATTGTGGCTTTTAAGATACTGTTACTTTTTTGTATTCTGTTTAACAATGCATGCAGTGTAATTGCAATTATCAAAATACCACTGTATAATTTCTCAAGTTGAGACATTGAACTATTTTAAGTCTTGAGTCTTGAGACGGCGTTCATGCTACGTCCAGAGGGGCCAGCGTGTTGGCAGGGAACCTGGGCAGGCTTGTACGAGGACTCTTCTGGGAAACTCCAAAGAAGACAAGCTGTTTCCTCCCACGCCTGCCTGGACCCGATGTCCATACATATCCAAACAGACCAATGTGCGGAGCCAAGACGTGGTTACTACGCCAGCCATCTGCATCCATAACTACCAGCTCGATGTCGTACACCAGTTCACATACCTGGGATCCACCATCAGTGACAACCTGTCCCTTGATGCCGAGATCAACAAGCGCATTGGCAAGGCTGCTACGACCTTAGAACGCCTTACCACCCGCGTCTGGGAGAACCCAAAGCTGACAATTTCCACCAAGATGGCAATGTACAACGCCTGCATCGTCAGCACTCTCCTTTATGGCAGTGAAACATGGACAGCATACTCCAAACAGGAGCACGAACTGAACAGCTTCCATCTGCACTCTCCGTCGCATCCTCGGCATCCACTGGAGTGACAAAGTTACCAACGCTCAGGTCCTCGAGGTTGCAGGTCTTCCCACCATGTACACACTCCTTAGACAACACAGACTCCGATGGCTCGGTCACGTGCGAAGGTTGGGGATGGACGCATCTCTAAAGATCTCCTCTATAGTGAATTTGCACATGAAAGCCCTGGACACCAACCTAGAGAACTGGGCGGAGGTAACGGCTGACCACAGCATATGGCGCAGTGTTCTCCACAAACAGCTGAAGTGTGGTGAAGAAAAGATCCACACCGCAGCAAACGAAAAAGAGAGCCAGGCGGAAGGCATGTACTGCAGCCACCTCAACAAGCCACATCTGCATCAGATGCAACAGAGACTGCCACTCCCGCATCGGACTGACCAGCCACATCTGCATCAGATGCAACAGAGACTGCCACTCCCGCATCGGACTGACCAGCCACATGTGCATCAGATGCAACAGAGACTGCCACTCCCGCATTGGACTGACCAGCCACATCTGCATCAGATGCAACAGAGACTGCCACTCCCGCATTGGACTGACCAGCCACAGCCGGTGCTGTCGCTGAACAAATGACCTGAACAAATGACCTTTCTTCTTGCGCCAATTCCATAGTCGACACTGACTGACGGAGTCGCATCATATTATGATTATTATTATGAGTATCTCAACATTTTATTTCGGCTTTCCTTCCGACAAACTTGTTAGATTTAGGCCGGGCCTGGCCTCTTTGGAGGAGTGGCGTCGCCACAAGTCCGGCGCCACATATATCAAAGATGCTTGCAAGTGTGTGTGCATACAATACTGCACTCTCCTGGTGCCATGGGTTCTGCAACTGTGCAGAAATCTGGGTAGGACAAGACTTAAACCAGCCCGTTTTTTTTGTTCTGCATCTTTTCGAAAAAGGCGCCATATTCTTTGGGAGGGGTGTGTGTATGCGCTGGTGTTTGTGTTTGCGTTTTCTTGTTTGTGTGCATGTGGCGGAGGCCCTGCACTTTCCTGTGGTGCATCATACTATTGTACATAATGGTAATTAGTTTGTGTACCACGCGTAATGTTTTATTGCGGCTTTCCTTCCGACAAACTTGCTAGATTCAGGAGATAGTCAACAGACAGAAAGACAGACAGACAGACTCAGACACACAAGTTTTATCTGGACATAATGAAATGTTTCACAATGACGTATTGTGCTAATGACGTCAATTTCCGCATCATCAAACCAACACAAGTCCCCCTCAAGAAACAAATAAAATGTTCTTTTGCTTGTAAATGGGTGTTTACACAGTAACTCTCTCTCTCTCTCTCCAACTCTCTCTCTCTCTCTCTCTTGAATATTTTTGCGTTTGTTATATGTGACGCTCCACCACGAAATGAGTCGCTTAGCACATTACCCAATTTGGGGCTAGGAGCCATTAAAAGCAGATGGGGGTGAAGTTGTCAATGTTAAGATTTTGATTGATTTCTAAACTACATCCGTATATCTACCTTATAATGAAATATCAAAGCATAATTCTTATTCCTTATCCTATTAAAAATTGTTGTGTTTTGAAAATACCCAAGCTCTCATTCTGACAACCTTTTACGAAAATAAACTTGCGGGTTTCTCATTTTGTCACATGCTGCAGTCTAGCATTTCAACATGTAGTAACCTTGCACAGAATTGTCCAATTTTCAATCTGTTTTTTTGATTGGATAGCCCTTTTATTGCAAATTAATAACTTGCCAATAACTAAAATTTGACCTCTGGTGCAATGCGACTCCTTATGTGGTGAAGCGTCACATATAAGTTTGAAAATAATTTAGCACGTTTAATTCTTTAGGTTATTTGATTCACATATTCAGCCAATAGTTCAGTATGGTGCTGAAATTGTGTCACATATAAGTTTGAAAATAATTTAGCACGTTTAATTCTTTAGGTTATTTGATTCACATATTCAGCCAATAGTT
>JASPKP010000239.1:37500-45000 GCA_030674155.1 Stramonita haemastoma
TCATTTCATTTCTTTGGCATCATTATAATCCATGTCAAATATACAAGTTAAAAGCATGTCTAAATACAATGATTTGACAGTGTCCTATTAGGTATA
Organism: Stramonita haemastoma; assembly: GCA_030674155.1. NCBI lineage: Eukaryota > Metazoa > Mollusca > Gastropoda > Neogastropoda > Muricidae > Stramonita > Stramonita haemastoma. The sequence goes on from JASPKP010000239.1 coordinate 37,597, forward strand.
AAGAACAAGGCTTGCAGATTCCTGGGATTTGGGGACTAATCCTCATCCATAGTGTGGGCATTACTGTGGTCAGTGTTTTGTGTGAAGTAGAGTACGTGTTTTTAAACTTCCTCTTTGGGTGAACTTCTTTCCACAAAAGGTACAAGTGTATGGTTTTTCTCCTGTGTGGGTTCTAATGTGGCGAGTTAACTGTTGTTTGGTGGTAAACTTCATATGACAATATGTGCACTTGTGTGGCTTTTCTCCTGTGTGGGTTCTTATGTGGTCAGTTAAAGCTGTTTCGTGGTAAAATTCATATGACAATATGTGCACTTGTGTGGCTTTTCTCCGTGTGGGTTCAATGTGGCGAGTTAAGTGTCTTTTCTGGCAAACTTCATATGACAATATGTGCACTTGTGTGGCTTTTCTCCTGTGTGGGTTGTAATGTGGTGAGTTAAAGCCTGTTTCGTGGTAAAATTCATATGACAATATGTGCACTTGTGTGGCTTTTCTCCTGTGTGGGTTCGAATGTGGCTAGTTAAATTACTTTTCTGGGTAAAATCTATCCACAATATGAGCACTTGTAAGTGCTTCTCTTGTGTGGGTTCGAATGTGGCCTGCTATAAAGTGCTTCTCTGGGGTAAATGTCTTTTTTTACAATTACTGTGCAGTTGTATGGTCTTTCTCCATAGTGGATTTGCATATGTCTTCTTAAGTTTGTGTTGTATCTGTATGACTTCTCACAATGTGAACACGTGTATGGCTGTTCTCCTGTGTGAATTTGCATATGTTTTTTAAGTGTGTGTTACATTTGTATGATTTCTCACAATGTGAACATGTGTATGGTCTTTCTCCTGTGTGGACTATCATGTGCTTGTCTAGCTTGCTTTTCTTATCAAATAGTTTTCCACAATACTCACATAAGTGAGATTTTTTCTTTGTACAAACTATCACGTCTTCTTCTGTAGCAGTCTGTTTCTTCTGAGTTGTGTCAAAGTCAACATCTTTCACCTCGCCTAAGTCATCAGGTATAAAGTCATCCTTGTTTGCCAGGTTATGATACTGTGCAGTTATTTTGCACCTGTCTTTTTCTTTGTCTTTCAACATTTCTCTTTTTTCAAAGGTACATTGAACTGACTTGCTATTTGTTATTGTTTCATCACTGTTGTATGAAGCTGGGTCACAATCCTTCTGTTGTGTACTTGTGTTGTGGCTGTTTGCATTGCTTTGTTCATTCAGTGTTTGCTCACAGTCAGTGTACTTGTAAGTCTTGCTCCCTGTATGAGTTTGTCTGTGGCTATATAAATTAGATTTTGACAGGAATACCTGTCCACACTCATTGCACTTAAATATGTTTTCTTTTACGTGAATTTTCCTGTGTCTATCAAAATCAATTTTCCTTCTAAAGCTTCTTCCACTGTCTGTGCATGTATATGCCTTTTGACCTGTATGAATTTGCTTGTGTTCTTTTAAGCTATATTTAGTAGTGAACACTTTTCCACAGTCATCACACAAGTATGTATTTTGTATTCTATGCTTTCCCATAGGACTGTTGACAGCAGTGCTTTGTTCAGTGCCTTCTCCACTGTCAGGTATTGTTTCCAGGTTTACCTGCCTTCTACAGTCTGATGTCTGACTAGAAGCTGCACACTTTTCAAAGAGGTATGGCTTGAATTCTGTGCAAACTGAAAGATTTTCGCACAAAAATGACAGATGAAAACCTCACCACACTTTATGCATGTGCATTGATTGTCTTGAGTTTGTACAATTCCTGCTGCCTTTCTTCCAGGTGTGTCACAGTTGTCTTTTGTGATGTGACCATACTCAGTTCTGCTGTCCCTGGATATGTCTTTCCTGATTTCATTTGTAATCTGTAAGAATGTCTCTATATTGTTCTTCAGCTCTTCAACACAACACCTGTCCATAACACCAGCAGACAACAGGGATTTGTGAACACATACAGTGAAGTCACACGTGTCCTTGATCAGTTTGACTTCACCTGGGAAAGAAACACCTGTACTAAGGATCTCATATTTGGCAGCAACAGTTGCACCTTCTTTTGTATCATGAATATCTGCAGTGTCGTTACAGTTACATGTACAACCAGTGGGAACATTTCCAATATCCTCTGCTTTAGTGTACCAGTACTCAGGGGTTTCCTTTTTGCACTGAATGTTCTGAAAGTGGCTAGTTGTCTGTTCTGGGAATCCACTTGTCTCAGGCAGGTGTTGGGTATGTTCATGTTCAGTCACAGCATCTGTGTTGACAGCTGTGTTGGTTTGTGCTGAAGAGTCCTCTGTCTTGATGTTGGCTTTGCTGGGTTGCCCTGGGTCATGTTGGAAAACTGAAGTAATCTGTATCAACAACAACAACAACAACAACAGGTCATGAAAGTGTTTCATTCTATAAATGTTACAGTTCTTCTAACTGCTATGTGTTTGTCTGAGTGCTAGTAGTATTCAAGGAGTTGACGTTTTCTTTTTACCTCTGTTATAGTTTTATCACTAAATGCTAAAGCAGTTATAGCAATTAGCAGAATATTGTGTATCTTTTTGTCTTTTTGTCCACATATAGGTGCTTCCTTTTGTTTTAAATAAAGCATCAGATGAGAAAACAGTAAACCCTGAATATTAGCAACACTTACTAGAAAAATGTGTATTCTTTTTCTGTGTATCTTCAACAAGGAAATATTGATAAGAGATGGTACATTTCACACCCTGCCCCCTTGTGTGTTTGGAAAGATACCAGCATCAACAACTGCCACAGAATATGTAACATGTCAATAACTCACCAACCCTCCTCCCCTCCCCACAGACACATTATCTCTACCCCACAGCAGTCAGTTGTCACCACATTCTGCCCACTGACCACACTTGGACTTGTTGAAAGGAAGGCGCATGCTAAACTTAGCACCCTGGACAGAATAATATTGAATTTGTGGCTATGACACACTATCTCTACCCCACAGCAGTCAGTTTCCACCACATTCAGTGCCTTTCAACTGTTTTTTTTATTTCATCTCATCTCAACCCAGCTGGGCCAACCTGTGCTCATTATAGCAGAACTGACCAAACTTGGACTAGGTGAAAGGAAGGGGTATGCTAAACTTAGCACCCTGGACAGAATTATATTGAATTTGTGCTTATGCCCCCCCCCCCCCCCCCCCTATCCTCACTTTATTTCAATGCATCTCTCTATCAACAGCCACTGCCTGTCATTAATAAAAGAAAATTCTTTGAAAGACTTGGAAATATTCAAATTACAAGAATAAGACAACTCTTGGTGGACAAATACAATAATATCTAGTTTAATGTGTAATGTGTAAAAGTATTTTTAATTTTTTTAAAAATTGTTTTACATATAATGCATGAAGCAACGTTTAGAAGGGAGTCGTATAACCATTTTGAATTTTGTTTTTTCACAATTCAAACACTCATTCTCATGTGTTTCAGTTTTTGAGTCTACACACATATGCCCACCCACCTACCCCCCCCCCCACCCCCATCCACACACACACACACACACACATGCAAGACCCTCCCACACACACCAACATACATACACACACCCACACGCATCTCTTTTGGTGTGGGTATTTTTCAATTTCTTTTTTGATCTTTTTCATTTGTAGGACATATCTTCTTAAGGTTTTTCCTTTTTCAAATATGCATATATATATATATATATATATATATATATATATATATATATATATATATATTATACATATATATATATATTATATATATATATATAATACATATATATATCTATATATCTATATATCTATATATATATATATATATATATATATGATTTTTTTTTCTTGGATGGCTTGATGGAAAAAAAAAGCTACTGCACTGCTTACTCAATGTACCGTCTGGAAATAAATGTTTGACTTTGACTTTGACACCACACACACCTGCACATACCTTCACATACCCTTACTTAGCCACACACACACACACACACACACACACACACACACACACACACACACACACACACACAGAGAGAGAGAGAGAGAGAGAGAGAGAGAGAGAGAGAGAGAGAGAGAGAGAGAGAGAGAGAGAGAGAGAGAGAGAGAGAGAGAGAGAAAAGACAAGACAAGACAAGACAAGACAAATTCTTTTATTCGAGGATAATAGATAAGCAATCATGTGCTTTTTTACATCCAGTCCCCGCCCTTTTCAGGGATAACATCAAGATAAAAAGATACTAAACAGTAAAACTATATGCAGTACCAAACAACATAAAGGAATAAGAACATTATATATAATAAGGTAATAAAAATGCACTCATTCAGAAGACGAAAATCAGAAGTCACAATAAAATGATTTTGATTATAGATGAAAAGAGAAACGTTAATAGATAAAGAGCAAACAAAGGAACATAATGAAATAAACAGCTTAGCAACCAAGAAAAGTCCACCCAAAAATATTTAGCTACAACATTGTTACAGCTCCTAACAACAAAATGAACTCAAAAGAGAGAGAGAGAGAGAGAGAGAGAGAGAGAGAGAGAGAGAGAGAGAGAGAGAGAGAGAGAGAGAGAGAGAAACAGAGACAGAGACAGAGAGACAGAGAGAGACAGAGAGAGAGAGAATCTTTTTGATTAGTAAAAAAAACAACAACTCAATAATAGATTGTTTTTCTTCAAAGTTTTCTTATCAAACTTGATATACTTAGCATACAGACTAGATAGGAATGTGAAGTAGATTATCTTCATCTTTCTTCATCTACCACTTACACACACACACACACACACACACACACACACACACACACACACACACACACACACACCACACACACACACACACACACACACAGGCAAACAGTATAGTTCAGGGCATCATAAATGACTAGAAAATGCACATGCTTGAAGAAAACTACTTGTGAAACCAAAGACAGAGAAACAGACAGGTAAGAAATAAAGAATTACCTTGTCCATATTTTCAGTATGACATTCATCCACAAACTGACAGTGGACCACACACCCAGCTCTCAAAGTATTCTGAACTGTGCTCAGACATCTGTAGAGCCATGGATGTGCTCAGTGTTCTATGACAATGAGTGAATGCATGTGCTGCACTATTTATAAAAATGAATATTGAGTTTGGTCAAGGTGGGAGTAAAAGAACCTCAGAAAAAGTTAGAATAATTTGTTTCATTTTTTACAACCCTTCACAAAAATGTTGATGGATAGCTGTTATTGTCATTATGTTTGTTATTTTTATTATTTTTATCTGTTTGTCTATCAAGCTGGCTAGCAGACTATCTGGTTGTCTGGGTCCTGTTTGGTGTTTTGGGTTGGGTTTGCTTTTTTTGCTGCCTCATTTTCTGTGAGGTCCCTGTCTTGATGTTTCACACCACTCCTTTCAAGCTCCCCAACCCAGCCCTACCCAGATTCGTTGTCTCATCCCTGTCTTGATATTTTACACCACTCATTTCAAGCTCCCCAGCCCAGCCATACCCAGATTTGTTATCTCATTCCCAGGGCCTGGAGTCCACAGGGAGCTCATCAATATTAGGCTGCCAAGGAGCCACCTGCCAGAGGGGTCCTGCACTGCTGCTGGGTCACTTCGTTGGTGTTTAGTGGTACCTGTTCTGAGCTAACATAAGCAGGACAACACCTACTATACCCCCCTACTAACAACACCCCAAACCTCCAACCTCAAATGCTTTGACACAAAATCACCACAGACACAGAAGTGTACGGGAAACCAATCTGAGGTCACCATGAGACCAGAGCAACGGAGGCTACATAATCAGAGGCAATTTTTATTATTGTATGATGATCAATGGTGATGACGATGATGTAATGCTGCTGTTATGGAAGTCCATCTGCTTTGAGACTTCTTGACAGGGCTGTACTCTAGCTTACTATCATCAAAGATCCCAGCGTCAACCTGGCTGAAAGATACGGACATATACAGTGTTGGTCAGGTAATTTGAGCAACATTCTCAAATTCGCATACCTAAAGTGGATGAAGCTTGACTGTGTGGTCCCAGTCTCCCCACTGAGCCCACAACACACTCACTCTGGATAGGAGCCGGCCAGAATCCGAAAAAATCCCTATGACTCTTATGGGAATCGAACCCACGACCTTCCAGTCCGAAAATCGAAGACACCGACCACCATGGCGACTGAGTGATACAGAGAAAACTTCATTTAGATGCATGCATTGTTCAGTTACAGCAAAACTAGGCTAGATCCTAAGAATATATGACGTCTTTCCACATAGGCTAAGACCTTAAACTCTGTTGTTGTGTTACAAATTGCAATGAAGAAAACTGCATGTGCAGCAGATCAGCAAGATATGTGTGTTTTAGCATCGCTGTTTAGAGATAAACATCTTCTATTACTGACATCTGTGGTTAGTGATATGTTCATGTATAGCAACCTTCATAACACTTTTCCTCTCTCAGGCATGAAGTATTTTGTCTTGTTGGGTTTTCAGTGGTTAATTATTGAAAGTTGTCACTTAATGCCGTTAAAGGTAGGTCTACTTAGATGCTTTAATTACAGTTAGCTTCCAGCCATATAATTGTTAATTAAAATGCACTATTGTAGGCCTATATGAAAATTCCAATTCTGTAGTTTTTTTTTATATCAAAATTGTGTACTCTGTTGACGGGGATGAAAAGATAATCACCATTGAAGCTGCATGTGAAAAACAAAATGTCCTCCAATTTTGATCAAATCAGCTGATTCCGTTGCAGCTTCGTGGTGCTTTCTTTACGGTCCGCAATATGCAAATGAAGGAGGATGTGTGCGTAAGAGAGTGGAGTCTTCAGAGAGAGAGAGTCAGTGTCAGCTGGTCAGTCAGAGAGAGAAAGTACAGGATGAAATAAAAGAAGATTCCTAGCGACTGTCTTCCTCTGAGTCTCCTGTTGCCTGGTTTCTGTGCATTTGTCCACGCTTTCCCTCCCCTGCCTTTATTCTGGCTACTGGCACTATCACACACACACACACACACACACACACACACACACACACACACACACACACACACACAACACACAACTAAAACAATAACTGAGATGATAGAGTATAGAGAAGATAGATAGTAAAGAAGAAAATGAACAAGAATAGCAGAGAACTAAGAATGAAGATGTGAATAAATATATATATATATTAATATTATAATATATATATATATATATATATATATATATATATATGTTGTGTGTGTTAGTGTGTATGTGTGTTGATGTGTGTATTTTGTGTACTGTGTGTGTGTAGTTGTTATTTGTGTGTGTGTGTGTGTGTGTGTGTGTGTGTGTGTGTGTGTGTGTGTGTGTGGAGGCTCCACCACATAAGGAGGTCCAATTTTTAGTTACTGACATGCTATTAAATTGCGATGAAATTGGTATACAATACAAAAAACAGACTGAAAGTCGAACAATTCTATTAAAAGTC
>JASPKP010000239.1:52500-59078 GCA_030674155.1 Stramonita haemastoma
TATAGTTTAATAATCAATCAAAATCTCAAAATTGACAACTTGACCCCTACCTGCCTTTAATGGCTCTTAGCGCAAAATTGGGTAATGTGCTAAGCGACTCATTTCGTGGTGGAGCGTCACAAATAAACATCATTCATTCATTCATTCATTCATTTATTCATTCTCTCTCTCTCCTCTCTCCTCCTTCTCTCTCCCTCTCTCCTCTCTCTCTCTCCTCTCTCTCTCTCTCTCTCTCTCTCTCTCTCTCTCTCTCTCTCCTCTCTCTCTCTCTCTCTCTCTCTCTCTCTCTCTCTCTCTCTCTCTCTCTCTCTCTCTCCTCTCTCTCTCTCTCTCTCTCTACCACCATAGCTGAAACAGTTATAAAACAAGATGAGACAGAATTAAACTCCTTAGAAGAGCTAAAAAGCTTTTGCTCATCAAAAAACATTAAATCAAAATTAAAAATCCCTTTCATAAGTGTTTCTGAAGTGTTCAGACATCTAAATAGCTTGAAACAAAATAGTAGTAGAGGACCAGATGGTATTGACAGTAAAATTATCAAGTTAGCAGCTCCTATCATCTCTGACACATTAACTTATATTTATAATTTATGCATTGAAAAACGCTATTTTCCAACACAGTTTAAAATAGCAAAAGTAATTCCTCTCTTTAAAAGTGGAGACCATTCAAAGTCTTGTAATTACAGACCTATTTCTAATTTATCAATAATATCAAAACCGTTGGAAAAACACATTCATAGACACATTTATCACCATCTTGAGATTCACAATCTTCTAAACAAGAATCAATCGGTTTCAGAAAAAGTCATTCTTGTCACACCGCTCTTACGAGCCTAGTTGAAAGTTGGCTAACTAATTTAAATGACAACAGAATCTGTGGTGCCCTTTTTGTTGATTTTGCAAAAGCTTTTGATGTAATTAATCATAAGCTTTTATGTAAGAAGCTGTCATTGTATGGGATATCAGATAATGTCCTACAACTGTTGAAATCCTTTCTTGGAAACAGAGAGCAATATGTGTGTATCAATAACTCCAAGTCCTGTACATTACCAGTCAAATATGGTGTCCCCCAAGGCTCAATACTAGGCCCACTTCTATTTTGTATATATGTCAATGACCTTCCACTCCATATCAAAGACCCATGTCAGCTTTTTTGTGATGATATAACAATACATACTAGCCACACCAACATAGATAGAATATCAGTTTCATTACAAAAAAGTATTGACTCTCTTGAGAAATGGTGTCAACAAAACCATATGTCCCTCAATCCACAAAAAAACAAACTAATGCTTATCACCACAAGACAAAAAAGACAAAATCTGACAACTCCACTCCCCCCTGTATTCATAAACAAAACCCTAATTGAAGAAGTGGACAATCACAAAGTCCTAGGTATTACAATAGACAATAATCTCTCATGGACAGCACATGTAACCAAATTAAGCAACACTGTGTCCACACAGGTCTACCAGCTTTGTAGAATAAAACACTTCTTAAACTTACATGCTAGAAAACTATTTTTACAGGCTTATATTTTGTCATCAGTTAATTATTGCTCTACACTCTTTGACACTGCCAGTGCAAATACCTTAAAACCTCTTATTAGTAACTATAAACGAGCCCTCAAGGCAGTACTCTTAAAGTCCTCAAGTTTAGTTGAATCTGACTACACAAAATTGGGAGTCTTTCCATTACGAGAAATGCTTGCTATAAATAAAGCTATGTTTATAAATAAAATCCTCTATGGGCAAGCTCCTACAACATTGAAATCAACATTTTACTTGAATTCTCGAGATTCAACAAAACTTCAGCGACCCATACCAAGAATTGATCTATTCAAATCAAGCCTCTCCTACTCTAGTAGTATGCTCTGGAACATGCTACCATTGAACTTGAAGTGCTCCCAAAGTAGAGAGGTCTTCAAACGACATATTCCTATCCACTTTAATTCCAACAGACTCTAACCCTACCCCCCCCCCCCCTTTAAAAAAAAAAAAAAAAAAGATAAACATCTCAGTCAATGCCCCTTAATCCATTGCCATTCTTATGTTCAACATTTTTATTAAAACTTAGACATCAACTGTAGCCTATATGGAAGCACAGTAATGCATAATTCTAAATAATCTTTAAGCATATTGACCTATCTCCAACCTTCACAGAGTGCCTTACAACTTAGTCTTACTATTTAGGTAGTTCTTTTGGATTTATCTATCAGCATAACCAAGTGGCAAAAGGTGATTGGATAACCACTTACGTAGTTCATTTGGATTCATCCATCAGCATAACCAAGTGGCATATTTAAAATTGTTTTAAAATTTGTTTGATTGAACTATTTGTAATAACTTTATATCTTCTACAATTTCAATTTCAAATACTTTATTGACCCAGTTTTTTGTTTGTTTGTTTGTTTCTTTTTTTCTTTTTTTTTCTTTCTTCTTCTTCTTCTTCTTCTTCTTCTTCTTCTTCTTATTTAAAAAAAAAAATTTCTATGATGATGTAATTTGATGATGTTCTCTCTCTCTCTCTCTCTCTCTCTCTCTCTCTCTCTCTCCTCTTCTCTCTCTCCTCTCTCTCTCTCTCTCTCTCTCTCTCTCTCTCTCTCTCTCTCTCTCCCTTTTCCATCCTAGACTTATCACTGTATAGATGTTTGGTTGCTATGCTGAATTAAAATTGAATTTTACTGTTTAATATAGTGATGTGATTTTATTTAGTGTTTTGTATTTAAGGTTTTTTATGTTTTGCTTGTTTGTTTTGTGTTTTTTGTTGTTGTTGTTGTTGTTGTTTTTATCATGTGTGGGGTTTTTTGTGTGTTTTGGGGGAGTTTTTTGTTTGTTTTTTTTGTGTTTTTTTATGCTGTCTTTGCTTCCCCCCTTCACACACACACACACACACACAACACACACACACACACACACACACACACATACATACAGCACACACACAGACACACACAGACACACAGACACACAGACACACAGACACAGACACAGACACAGACACACACACACACACACACACACACACACACACACACACACACACACACACACACACATGGAATGTATTATTTTTCATATGAATGTTTTGGCTTATAGATTTGTAGTAATGCCTTATGTACCACTGTCCTGAATAATTGCATTTTCTCTTTCATCTTCATTAGTAAATTTTGTATCTCTTAATGTATCGGGTTTGATTTTAAACTTGTTTGTGTAACCTTAAATGTTGTTTCGCCCCTATTTGTTACTTCTTTTATACAATTTTGCTCTTTGTTTGTTTTGCTTCGGGGATTTTTCTTTTCATTGTTAGGCCTGGCCACATTGTAAGCTTGGGCCTCTAGGTTTCATTGATGATTTGTTTACAGAAGTGTTTTGTGGGCGTTTTGAAATATTTTGTTGACTGATTTGTTTTGATCATGATGTAATTTAAAGATGCCTTTTATTTTATTTTATTATTTATTTTTTTATTTTTTTTCATTTTATTTTATTTTTTACTTACTTATTATTATTATTATTATTATTTATTTGATTTTTTTTCCCATCTTCCACTTCTACATATGCTATCCTAGTCTTATTATTGGATAGGAATGTTTCGGTTCTTAAAAATTAAATTGAAATTGTAGTTTTACTGTTCAAATATAGAGATACGAATTTTAAATAGTTTTTTTTTTTTTTTTTTTTTTTTTTTTCTCCCCATGTCTGTTTCCTACTATGCCTTCTTTACTTGTTTCTCCCCCCTCACACACACACACACACACACACACACACACACACACACACACACACACACACACACACAAGCATGTACACACGCACGCACGCACGCACACACGCACACACACACACACACAACACACACACACACACACACACACACACACACACACACACACACTTACACACAGAGAATATTTTAATTTTCATATGAATGTTTTGTGAGCTTATAGGTTTCATCGATGATAATATGTTTACAGAAGTGTTTTGTGGGTGTTTTGAAACATTTTGTTGATTGGTTTGTTTTGATGACGATGCAATTTGATGACGCTCTCTCTCTCTCTCTCTCTCTCCTCTCTCTCTCTCTCTCTCTCTCTCTCTCTCTCTCTCTCTCTCCTCCTCTCCTCTCTCTCTCTCTCTCTCTCTCTCTGGTCCTGATTATTTGCTTTTTTTTTCATCTGCATTAGTACATATATTATTTCTTAATGTATAGAGTTTGATTTAAAACTGGTTTGTATTTATAACCTTAAATGTTGTTTCGCTCCTATTTGATTTTTTTTTTTAATATTTTTTTTAAAAACAATCTTGCTCTTTTGTTTGTTGTTTGCTTTTTGGGGTTTTCTTTTCTTTGTAAGGATTGGCTACATTATGAGCTTATAGATAATTGATGATAATTATTTTTTACAGAAGTGAGAGTGTTTCGAAATATTGACTAGATTGTTTTGATGTAATTCGAAGATGCTCTCTCTCTCTCTCTCTCTCCTCTCCTCCTCTCTCTCCTCTCTCTCTCTCTCTCTCTCTCTCTCCTCTCCTCTCTCTCTCCCTCTCTCTCTCTCTCTCTCTCTCTCTCTCTCTCTCTCTCTCTCTCTCTCTCTCTCTCTTTGGGTTTTCTTTTCCTTGTTAGGTTTGGTCAAATTGTGAGTTTCTAGGTTTCATAGATGATAGTTATTTTTATGGAAGTGTGAGTCTTTTGAAAATATTTTTGTTGACTGGTTTGTTTTGATGACGATGTAATTTGGCGATGCTCTCTCTCTCTCTCTCTCTCTCTCTCCTCTCTCTCTCTCTCTCTCTCTCTCTCTCTCTCCTCTCTCTCTCTCTCTCTCTCTCTCTCTCTCTCTCTCTCTCTCTCTCTCTCTTGCTTCCTTTCCCTTTCCTTTCCCCTCCAACTTCCACCTTCAGATATTCTATCCTAGACTTATTATGGAGAGGAGTATTTTTGGTTGTTATGTTGGATTCAAATTGTATTCTTACTATTTGAATTTTGAAATGTGTTTTCATATAGTTTTTTTGTGTTTAAAGGATTTTATGTTGTTGTTGTTTTTTAATCTGTTTTTTCCCCCCTTTTTATGCATACTTTGCTTGTTTTCCCGCGTACACACACACACACACACACACACACACACACACACACACACACACACACACACACACACACACACACACACTCACGCATTATAGATTTGTACTGCCTTCTGTTTTATGATCCTGAATATTTGCTATTTTTAAAATATTTTTTGCTATGTTATTTTTTGTTTAAATAATTATCAGTGTATCCAGTTGGGATGACGCGTTTTGTTGAATGTATTCTGTTTTCTTCTTTTAAAATATTGGTTGAACTGGTGCTGGTGGTGATGCTGGTATGTAGGGGTAGGGAGGGGGTTTCTTAGCTTTATTCCCTGATCAGGGCAAGGGCCGGATGAAAAAAAGTATGTAATGCTTACTTACTCTGTTACCCTTGAAAAATAAAGATTATTCATTCATTAAAAAAAAAAAAGATTATTCATTCATTATTCATTCTCTCTCCTCTCTCTCTCTCTCTCTCCTCTCTCTCTCTCTCTCTCTCTCTCTCTCTCTCCTCTCTCTCCTCTCCTCTCTCTCTCTCTCTCCTCTCTCTCTCTCTCAGTGCTAAGGCCAATGTACATTAAATCATTTCAGTGTTCAGTGTTCAGTGTTTCAGTGTTCTCTCTCTCTCTCTCTCTCTCTCTCCTCTCTCTCTCTCTCTCTCTCTCTCTCTCTCTCTCTCTCTCCTCTCTCTCTCCTCTCTCTCTCTCTCTCTCTCTCTCTCCTTGATAGGCCATCATTTTATTGGCATTTACTTTCTGTTTTAAGTTTGCAATATTTTATATATCGATTTTCATCCTGATCAAATTCTTTTCTCCTTGCTGGCTGCTTTAGAGGGAAAGGATTTCTTACTGCTGAGACCTTAGTTTACTGAACTGCTAGTTAGATTACTAGTATTAAAGAATACAAATACAGAAAAGTGGACAGTATTTCACCACAAAAAAACAAAACAAACAACACAATCACATGCAAACAGACAGCAAGCTGTAGGCTACAACTAAAGCTGGAATAACAGGCTTGTACTCACAGAATGCTGTGGCTTCGATCCATTCCTGTTGCTGCGAATGTTATCTGCTGAAAGATGGTCAGTCACACCACAAAGAGATAGATCATCTCTATGTCCTTGCTGTCTGTCACATGTCCTCCATTCAGACACAAGCGTCCTCCACAACTGTTTTCTAGTCATAGCCTCGGCCTAGGGGGGCCTAGCAGTAGCCTAGGCCTAGCAGAGAGAAGTTGTGTTGGGACTCACACAGTAGACAGGGACTGACTGCCTTACAGGGCTGCGTTACTACTAATACTAGGCTAGTGATGAACAAACTGACCGTGGACGGAGATAACCCTACAGACCAAGCTGTACGGCCCAAGGCCCAGAGAGGAGCTGGAAAGGACGTGCCATTGTTTTTGCCCAGACACATCTGAGGGTGTAAAGCAACAGAGAAGAGACGAAGAAGAACACAATAGCCTAGGCTAGGTTGTTGTTTTTTACATGGGGGCGGGGCGGGCTAGGCTAACGCACCTCTCC
>JASPKP010002386.1:0-5000 GCA_030674155.1 Stramonita haemastoma
TTTTATTATTATTATTATTATTATTATTATTATTATTATTATATTATTATTATTATTATTATTATTATTATTAATATTTTTGTTCTATCATTCTTCAAGCTTCCCCAAAGTGGTCATAACCGGCACAAGATATTTCATGGCGATGTTGCTGTTGAACCCTCAGTCCCAAGTATGATACACACACACACACACACACACACACACACACACACACACACACACACACACACACACACACATACACACACACACACACACACACACACACACACACCACACACACACAGACACAGACACACACACAGACACACACACACAGACACACACACACACACACACACACACACACACACACACACACACACAACACACACACACACAACACACACACACCACACAACACACATTTTTTTTTTACGATGCCATGAACAGATAGCTGTGGACGTGTGCTGCTGCTGCTGCTAGGCCAAAAGGCTGTATGTATGTATTGCTGTTAATAGACCCATGCCTATCTGGACAGGGGGGGACACATGGGGATCGTAACTTGCTAAAAAACGAGACAAAAGACAAGAGAGGGAGGATAGGAGACGACGTGCAAAGTAATTTGTGTGGCGCCCAACTGTCCCTTCGCCACTGCTGGTCAATATAATTATAGAACTAGCTAGCTCCGACATGGCGTGTGTGTGTGTGTGTGTGTGTGTGTGTGGTGTGTGTGTGTGTGTGTGTGTGTGTGTGTGTGTGTGTGTGTGTGTGTGTGTATGTATGTGTGTGTGTGAGTGTGTGTGTGTGTGTGTGTGTGTGTGTGTGTGTGTGTGTGTGTGTGTGTGGTGTGTGAGTGTGTGTGTTGTGTGTGTGTGTGTGTGTGTGTGTGTGTGTGTGTGTGTGTGTGTGTGTGTGTGTGTGTGTGTGTACGTGTGTGTGTGTGTTGTGTGTGTGTGTGTGTGTGTGTGTGTGTCGGTGCTGTTTAAGGCTACACACCTGATTTAGAAATTGGCACTTTTTCTTCTTTTTTAATTTTTTAAATAATAATAATAATAATAATAATAATAATAATAAAAATAACAATAATAACAATAATAATACATGGAACATATATAGCACTATATCTTGTAAAACAAATCAAAGCGCTTGCATTCGACCTATACATCACACAAGCAATCAATAGCAATCTATGGTCCTAGCAAATCCGAACGTACTCACACGCGCAAGCGCACACACACGAGTCTTACATTCATATCGCACGTACTAAGGCATCCACAGAAATAAAAACCACTTTTTTTTTTAATGAAAGACCAGCCTCTGACTCAAAACTAATGTGATTTTGCACAAATTTGGTAAGTTTGAAAGTAAAAAAAAAAAAAACTCAGCATAAACTGTACTCTCTCAGTCCTTTGTCGTCTGCTGGCTAGCTGCCTCAACACAAAATGCATGCGCGGGGTCAACACTGTAGGAACATAAGCAACCCTCCTTTGCTGAGGAAAAAGTAGTGAGGAAAGACAAGTGCAGGTACCAACTTCTTCATTTTGAAAATGACTTATCAAAGATTCAAATTAAAAAAAAAAATGAAATGAAAATAAATTCTAAGAAATAATGTCTTTCAGTGGCAGCATTGCAGGCATTTCTGAGTAAGAACCATGCCTTTGGCCTGACCTGACTCGAGTTTCGGCTCCTGGATGAGCCCTCATCAGAGGTCCCGGCGGTGATTGAAACTCCACTTGCTGTGGTACCTTACAGCAAGACACTTTTCAGAATTTAAAAGTGTCAATTGCATTTAAAGGAATATTTGATGATCATTTCCCACTTTCTCACAACTACCTGGTGTTAATCTATGACCTCAACCCCCCAAAACAAGTGCATGCACAGTGCATCTTTTCATACTTAAAAAAAAAAATCCTGTAAAAACCAGCAAACACGTTTCTGACTGGCACTGTATAGAAAGATACTACATGCCCCACAAAGCTAACACAGGAGTGTAACCTGTATAGGCAGCATTGAACCTGGCATCACTTCTTTTCCCTCTTCATGGAGATTGTCGTGGGTGTCTGGGGAGGGGGTGGGGGGTGGGGTGAGAAAATGATGGTGGAAGAGAAAAAAGAGAGGAGAAAAAGATCAGACAGATAGATAGGGTGGGGTGGAGGTGTGGGGTGGGGGGAGGGGGGGTACAGAGGGTAAGGAGTTGGGAGGGGGAGGGATGGGGAGGGGAGGGGAGGGGAGAGGAGGGCAGTGTGCGAAAATCAATTTCCATAGTGGTTGAAGCGTTTCAAATTGAGTCTGTCAAGGCACCTGTTTTTTGTTTTTTTTTCAAGAAAAATTGGTGAGTGGTTGGATCTGATAGACACACGTCTGTCTGTCCATGTTCGATGTACAGTGTGTGTGTAGGCTATGTGTGTTGTGTGCATTCTTCAGTGTATGTAGGCTATGTGTGTTGTGTGCATTATACAGTGTATGAAGGCTAAGTGTGTGCATGCAGTGGTACATCGTACAGTGTATGTATACAGGGGCACACATACACAAAGACATTACATGTAATTAAGTATGAACACTCACATGACTGTACAGATAGACATAAACACAAAAATCATGCACATATGCAAATGACGCATTCTCTCTCTCTCTCTCTCTCTCTCTCTCTCTCTCTCTCTCTCTCCCTCTCTCTCTCTCCCTCTCTCTCTCTCGTCTCTCTCTCTCTCTCTCTCTCTCTCTCTCTCTCTCTCTCTCTCTCTCTCTCTCTCTCTCTCTCTCTCTCTCTCTCTCTCTGTAGAAAAAGGGGTCAAAGAGGGACATTGATGAAATAACATGCCAGACTCTTTCTCAGCATCGGTCACGTACACTGACCAACATCTAAACGAATAAAAGCTTTAGAACTTCACAGGTTTTGAACCCAGAAACTTAGTGTAAGGACTGCTGCACTCAAAAGTCTGAATTGTTTCTTGTTCCTAGGCTATAGAGCTCTGAGGTTCACCAATGGCAAGATATTTGCGTATGCAACCGTTTTTTGTCAATTATGAAGGTAGCCGCATTCTGACTTCAAGGATGTATGCTGGGTATGTCTGAGTTTCCGTAACTCAACCGAACACTAACATGAGTTAAGGCATCTTTAGCGTGCATATAAAATATATTAAATTTATCAAATTTTGATTTTCTGAATGTGTATATACACACGATGGAAATCAAGGCACTGGCAGGTCTGCACTTGATGTTCACCAAGGAGATGGTAACACCCCCCCCCCCCCCCCCACCCTTAATTCACTAAACGCCGCCTGGCTGAGATTCAAACCCACAACTCCACGGACCCATGATAAAGAAAGTCGAACAGTATAAACCACTAAGCTATAGCATCCTTCAAAAGTCTGAACTAAAAACAAAAAAAAAAACCCTGAAAAAAAACATGGGGAAAGAAGGTGAGGAAGAAGACAGCAAGAGAGAGAGGGAGATAAGAGGGGAGAAGACTAGGGAGGAAGCATGCAAGAGATGGGAGGAGGAGGAGGTGGAGGAGGGAGAGGAGGGGGAAAGAGTGAGAAAACTGAGATAGAAGAGGGCTGAAAAAAAAGTTCTAGTGGCGGTGGAGCTATTTTTCAGCAAGTTCCAACAACTCCGAAACGCTGGCTGGCTTGTGTGTTAAATCCTATTAGTATTGAACCGAAGTCACATGACCTCCGAGTTAACGGCCTTAGCTGTCTGAAAAAAAAAAAAAAAAGGGAGGACGGGGATGGAGGAAAAAGGTGAAAGGACGAGAGAAGAAGAAGAAGAAGAAGAAGAAGAAGAAGAAGAAGAAGAAGAAGAAGAAGAAGAAGAGGAAGAGGAGGAGGAAGAAGAAGAAGAAGAAGAAGAAGAAGAAGAAGAAGAAGAAGAAGAAGAAGAAGAGAAGAAGAAGAAGAGGGAGAAGAAGGAGAAAGAAGAAGAAGGAGAGAGAGAGAGAGAGAAGAGAGAGAGAGAGAGAGAGAGAGAGAGAGAGGGTTTGGGGGGGGGGATCTATTGGGGATGGAGGAGAAATATGGGGTGGGGGTGAGGGTTGTACGGGGGAAATCTATTCTCGCAGTTGTCAAAGCATTTTTAGTTCAATCTGTCAAGAGTCCATTTTCAGGAAGATTGGTCCAGAGAGAAAGAGAGAGAGAGAGAGAGAGAGAGAGAGAGAGAGAGAGAGAGAGAGAGAGAGAGAGAG
Organism: Stramonita haemastoma; assembly: GCA_030674155.1. Classification (NCBI taxonomy): domain Eukaryota; kingdom Metazoa; phylum Mollusca; class Gastropoda; order Neogastropoda; family Muricidae; genus Stramonita; species Stramonita haemastoma. The sequence continues at coordinate 4,163 of JASPKP010002386.1, forward strand.
AGAGAGAGAGAGAGAGAGAGAGAGAGAGAGAGAGGAGAGAGAGAGAGAGAGAGAGAGAGAGAGAGAGAGAGAGAGAAGAGAAGAGAGAGAGAGAGAGAGAGAGAGGACGGAGAGAGAGAGACGGAGAGAGAGAGAGACAGACAGACAGAGACCGAGATGGAGACGGGGCCTCGGGTTTATAGTCTCATCTGAAGGACTTTTTTGGGAGAAGTGAAGTCAGTACTGATGTTAACCCCAGGGAAATATTCCTACAAGAAAAAAAGTTAGGTGCCTTCGTGGCGGATCGATCCCCAGCTGTCAGATCACGGGTACAACGCTCTAACCACGAGGCCACGAGGCCATTCTCCTCCCCCCCTCCCCTTCCCTCCGTCTTTCGGGTGAGACTATAAACCGAGGCCCCATGTGCGAACGCACGCAGAACATCTTGCGCACACGTTCAATCCTGTTCCGCTTTTCGTAAGAGTAGGCCATTGTGTGCCGGTGGGGACAGATGACAATATTTACACAACTGCATACACACGGGGACTGGATGAAAAAAAAGCACACGAGTGCTTATTCTATTATCCTCGATACAAAAGAATAAATAAATTAATTTAAAAATCCCTTTACTGGATCTGTGGTCTAGAGGTAACACGTCTGCCTAGAAAGCGAAAAGTCCGGTTGGGAAGTGTGCGGTGGTTTGATACCCTGCTTGGTCCCCAAACTTTTACCCCATACATTAGACCATGAATGGTGGTCTGGGTGCTAGTCTTTCGGATGAGACGATAAACCAAGGTCCCGTGTGTTACACAACGCACCGTAAAAGATCCCACGGGAACAAGGGAGTTATCCTTGGCAA
>JASPKP010002386.1:10000-23360 GCA_030674155.1 Stramonita haemastoma
CGGAAGTTTTCTTTGGAGTCTTTACGGGAAAAAAAAGCAGGAGAATGGTCCAAGAAGGCAGAAAAATAGACAAGAAGCGGTTGACAGGAAAACACAGGAATAAGGCAGAAGAAAAGAGAGGGATAGAAAAGAGGGAAATCCAAGCACAGATTTTTTCCCGTACAAACAAGTTGTAGTGCTCTTGCAAGGAGTCCTGGCAGACACAGCTCACGCACACGTTAAAACCCGTTCCGCTTTTCAAAATAGTAGGCCATGGTGTGTCGCTGGGGGAACAGGTGACAACAGTTGCAAAACTGCATACACACGGGGAGTGGGTGTAAAAAAACAAAGCAAAAAGCACATGAATGTTGATTTCATTGTCCTCGAAATAAAAGAGCAGATCAAATAAATGAAATGATAGAAAAAATAAAATTGAAATGGATAAATTCATAATAATGAATGTTAGTTTACCAGCCAAGAGAGAAGAGTACAGGCGGTTAAGATGAGATGCTTCCGGAGACTCCTTGGCATCTCCTACAGAGACCACATAAGCAACAAAGAAGTGCATAACAGAATCCAGCAAACCATTGGTCCCTACGAAAACTTTCTATCAATCGTAAAGAAGCGTAGACTTAAATGGTACGGGCATGTCACAAGATCAAAAGGACTAGCAAACACAATACCGCAAGGCACTGTCCAAGGAGGAAGAAAAAGAGGCAGACCAAGGAAGAGATGGGAGGACAACATCAGCGAATGGACAGGAAAAGAACTTAAAGTTTTGAGAATGGCAGAACAGAGAGAGAAATGGAGAAAACTGGTTGTCAAGTCTTCAAGAGTGCCCCCCCAGTCGCAAGACTAAGGGATAGATAGATAAATAGATAGTTAGACAGATAGATAGATTGATAAATAGATAGAAAAGTAGATAGATAGATAGATAGATAGATAGATAGATAGGTAGATAGATAGATCGATCAATCGATAGATAGATAGATAGATAGATAGATAGATAGATAGGTAGATAGATAGATAGATAGAGAAAGAGAGATAGATAGATAGGTAGATGGATGGATAGATAGATAGATAGGTAGATAGGTAGATAGATAGATAGATAGATAGATAGATAGATAGATAGATAGATAGATAGATAGATAGATAGATAGATAGATAGCAGCCACGAACGAGTAGAACAGTGTAGTGAGTGTACATAGTCATAAACAGTGACGTCAGTGTACATAGTCATAAACAGTGACGTTAGTGTACATAGTCATAAACAGTGACACGTGGAATCTGGCCTTGACCAGTTGGGGGGGGGGGGGGGGGGGGGTTCTCCCCTATCCATCCCCCCCCCTCCAAAATAAAACTTGGAGGTCAGATGGATAGATGAGGGGAGGGTGGAGGAGGAATGGGGAAGGGGAGGGAGAGCAAAAGGGGATGGATGTGGGTGGTGGTGGTAGGGGGGGGGATTGAAAGGTCAGGGTTAGCTCAATAGTCTCTTCGTAATCACTTGCTCCTGGTCATTTTTGGTATGGTTTTTACTGTCAAGGCATATGGATTGTATTGTATTGTATTGTATTGTATTGTAGTGTAGTGTAGTGTAGTGTAGTGTAGTGTAGTGTAGTGGTTGTAGTGTATGATTATATATATACATACATACATACATACATACATACATACATACATACATACATACATACATACGTATATATATATATATATATATATATATATATATATATATATATACATGCATACATACATACATACATATAAATATATACATATATATGTATATAAAATATATAATAATAATAATAATAATAATAATAATAATAATAATAATAATAATAATAATAATAATAATAATGATAATAATAATAATAAATGGAACTTATATAGCGCTATATCTTGCAAAAACAAATCAAAGCGCTTGCATTCAACCAATTCTTGCGCATGCAGCCAACAACAAATAAAATTTTTTAACGAAGTCAATGCACACGCGCACGCACGCGCACACACACACACACACACACACACACACACACACACACACACACACACACACACACACACACACACACACACACACACACACACACAGAGTATAAACACAAATAGAGTATAAACACTTTGGCAGGGCGGTGGATATTTCGGCTGTTGAGAGCAGGGGCAGATGATGAAACAGGATAGGAAAGTCTTAGCTTTGAAATAAGTGTGTCTTGAAGCTGGATTTAAATGTGTCATAGGTAGGCTTTTTACGAAGGGAGAGAGGGAGGTTGTTCCAGATCACTGGACCAGAAACAGAGAAAAGAGCGACGGCCAACAGTGGATTGATTGAATCTAGGTATTTGTAAGCGCAGGGTATCTGCAGCAGAGCGGAGGGAACGAGAAGGAGTGTACGGGTAAAGACATTCACAGAGGTAGGAGGGTGCTGTTTTGTAAAGACATTTATAACAGAGAGTACTGATCTTATAGTTTACTCTCTGTGGCACAGGCAGCCAGTGGAGAGATTGCAAGAGAGGAGTAATGTGCTCAGATTTTTTCTTTCTGAGGACCAGTCGAGCTGCGGAGTTTTGTATACGTTGAAGGGAGTGGATAGATGATGCTGGCAGACCAGCCAAAAGAGAATTGCAATAGTCCAGACGTGAAAGAATCAGAGACGTGACGAGTTTAGATGTGAGTTGACGTGACGAGTTTAGAGTTTATATATATATATATATATATATATATATATATATATATATATTATATATATATATATATATATATATATATATAAAGTATATATATAAGTATATACACACATACATGTATGTGCGTATGCGTGTATGTGCGTGCGTGCACGTGCGAGTGTGTATGTGTGTTTGAATCTCTCTCTCTTTTTTTTTTTAGCCCATGTGTATATGTGAAGCCATTTTTACCAGCATGGACACTTTCACTCTTCTGATTGTCTCTGCTGAACACAGCGATATATATATATATATAATTTATTTGTACACACACACACACACACACACACACACACACACACACACACACACACACACACACACACACACACACACACACACACACACATCTCTCTTTCTCTCTCTCTCTCTCTCTCTATATATATATGTATATATAATCATATATATCGCCAAACAATGACCAGTTTTTATGGTGGACCTAAGTTGCACACCCTTATTTTCACATTCTTATTTTTCTAAAGGACAAGTTTCACAACCCAGTTTTCCTAACAGATAGCGTGACCATAGCGAGATCATAATGTGACCATGGCCAGACCAAAACGTAACCATAGCTATACCGTAACGTGACCATAACCAGACCATAACGTCACCATAGCCAGACCATAACGTCACTACACCCAGACCATAGCTATAACATGACTATAGCCAGACCACAACATGACTGTAGCCAGACCATACCCAGGCCATAACGTGACCATAACCAGACCATAACGTGACCATAACCAGACCATAACGCGACCATAACCAGACCATAACGTGACCATAGCCAGACCATAACGTGACTATAGCCAGACCGTAACGTGACTATACCCGGACCATAACGCGACCATAGCCAGACCATAACGCGACCATAGCCAGACTATAACGTGACCATAGCCAGACCATAACGTGACCATAGCCAGGCCATAACCAGACCATAACGTGACCATAGCCAGACCATTTTATTTATTTATTTATTCTTTTATATCGAGGATAACAGAATAAGCAATCATGTGCTTTTTTTCATCCGGTCCCCGTGTGTATGCAGTTTTTGTAAATCTTGTCATCTGTTCCCACCGGCACACGATGGCCTACTCTTACGAAAAGCGGAACAGGATTTAACGTGTGCGCAAGACGTTCTGCGTGCGTTCGCACACGGGGCCTCGGTTTAAAGTCTCATCCGAAGGACTTTTGGGGAGAGTGGAGTCAGCACTGATGTGACCATAACGTGACCATAGCCAGACTGTAACGTGACCATAGTCAGGCCGTAACGTGACCATAGTCAGGCCATAACGTGACCATAATCAGGCCATAACGTGACCATAGCCAGACCATAACCCGACCATAATGTGACATTTACGGCGTTTATTGACATCCAGTGACAGAGTTCAGCCTGTATGACATTTCGCTTCCCAGAGGTCACACAACGCAGCAAGGGAGTGTCTGTGCCCTGTACGTAATGACAGCAGTCACATGTGGGCAGAAGGGGGGGGGGGGGGAGACAGAGTGAGAGAGAGGGGGGTAGAGATAGGGGTGGAGAGGTGGGTGGAGAGAGAGGGGGGGCGGGAGAGAGGGAAAAGGGAATGAGAGAGAGAGAGAGAGAGAGAGAGAGAGAGAGAGAGAGAGAGAGAGAGAGAGAGAGAGAGAGAATGAGAGAGAGAGAGAGAGAGAGAGAGATTTGATTTGATTTGATTTGATTTATTCTTTTACATCGAGGATAATGAAATAAGCACTCTTGTGCTTTTTTACATCCAGTCCCCGTGTGTATGCAGTTTTGTAAATGTCATCTGTTCCCACCGGTACACGATGGCCTACTCTTACGAAAAGTGGAACAGGATTTAACGTGTGCGCAAGATGTTCTGCGTGCGTTCGCACACGGCCTCGGTTTAAAGTCTCATTCGAAAGACTTTTGGGGAGAGTGGAGTCAGCACTGATGTTAACTCCAGGAGAAAATTCTCCTCGACTGGAATCAAACCTGGGTCGTCAAATTGCGAGCGCAATGTTCTGACCACTAGGCTATCGGTCCCAGAGAGAGAGAGAGAGAGAGAGAGAGAGAGAGAGAGAGAGAGAGAGAGAGAGAGAGAGAGAGAGAGAGAGAGAGAGAGAGAGAGAGAGAGAGAGGTGCAAAAATCCAACCTACACTACATCCTGTCTATCTGTCTGTCTGTCTGTCTGTCTGTCTCTCTCATCAATAATCTATATCTACATCCACACCTCTTCACCTTCATCTAAATATCCTATAGTCTTGTAGATGGTTAGGTGCACCACTAAAGATTTTTGCAACCAGCTTCCTCCACTTCTCGCGTGCGGTCTTCAGCTTTCCGCAGCAAATCGTTCGGTTACACTCCTGTATTAGCTTGCGGGTCCTGTGGTATCTTCTACAGTGTATCTATCAATCTATCAATCAATCAATCAATCAATCAATCAATCAATCAATCAATCAATCAATCTATCTATCTATCTATCTATCTATCTATCTATCCATCTATCCCTTAGTCTGGCGACCGTGGGGGCACCCCTGAAGACTTGATAACCAGTTCCCTTCATTCCTAGAGTATTTGTCGGAAAAAAGTTTTGGTGATTTTTGTACAGTATGAAAAAAGTATTTTAAAAATGCACCGTGTATTTGTTTTGGGATTGAGGACATAGAACAATGCCAGGTAGTCACGAGAAAGTTGGAAACGATCATCAAATGAGGATTGCTTGTGTTCCTACAGCATTGACCCGGCTCATGCATAAAAACATTGCAGTTAGGAAGCTAGCAGATAGCAAAGAACTTGAGGGAGTTACAGTGTTTGCTGAAAATTAATACGAAAAAATTCAAACTACCAAATTTGTAAAAAAACAAAAATCACGAGTTTTGAATCAGAGGCTAGTCTTTTACCAAAAAAAAAGTAGTGTTTATTTCTGTGTATGCCTTATTACATGCGGTATGAATGCAGAAGTAATATAGGAAAAAAACTGAATGAAAAGTGGCAAAAGCTAACTGTGGTGTGTACCCTTCCACTCAAGACAGTCAACCAACCAGCCATCTTTCCATCCGCATTACCTTTGAACCTCCCAACCCCAACCCCGCCCCCACCCCCTCTGCCCACACACACAGAGACAAGGAAGAATGGGGGTCGGGGCAATTTGTCCTAAGAGGATGTCTCCCCGAGGGGTCTGTGTCCTAGTGTTTCACTGGAACAGGACTTTGGGGAGGTGGGGGGGGGGGGGAACTTAGGTTTCTCAGAGCACGTATCAAATATCTGACCAGTCGCACGTGCGCTTCCAGACAGTGAGTGCCAGGAGGAAATGTAGAGCTGAAGATTTGGGTCACTTACTTGTTCACGTGCATAGACAAAACAGCCTGGGGAATAGGATGAGGAAGGAAGGAGGGAGGGAAGAGAAATAAGGAGTGTAGGAGAAGGGAGGGGCTACCCCGTCCTTAACAAACGGGGTGGGGAAGGGGGGGATATGAATTTTGTCCACAGGGAAAAATCAACCTGGGGAATGGGGGTTGGGGGTGGGGTGGGTCCTAATTTTGTTGGGTCCTTCCCCACAGGTTTAGCAGATGTATTCCCCATCTGAATGAAAGAAACATCTGGACAATCGCACATACAGGCATGGACGTTACTGAAGTTGACGCGACTTACTTCCCTTTAGGAAACTGGGTCACCGTTATAAAATTTTCATCAAGTAATAATAACAAAGTTGGTGAATGAAAACAGAAAAATAAGGGAAAACAACAAAGAAAATATTAAAAGAAAACGAGAGAGAGAGAGAGAGAGAGAGAGAGAGAGAGAGAGAGAGAGAGAGAGAGAGAGAGAGAGAGAGAGAGAGAGAGAATTGAGAGACAGAGACAGAGACAGAGACAGAGTGACACAGAGAGAGAGACAATGACAATGACAAAAGTGTTTAATTATCCATATAGCACTCTGTGTGTGTGTGTGTGTGTGTGTGTGTGTGTGTGTGTGTGTGTGTGTGTGTGTGTGTGTGTGTGTGAGAGAGAGAGAGAGAGAGAGAGAGAGAGAGAGAGAGAGAGAGAGAGAGAGAGAGAGAGAGAGAGAGAGACAGACAGACAGACAGACAGACAGACAGACAGACAGACAGACAGACAGACAGACAGACAGACAGACAGACAGACAGACAGACGAAAAAGAGCAGGACCTTAAAGAAGGAAGGAAAGGCTGGTGTGATACTCGATCCTCCCTCCCCCTCCCTCCCCAAGGGATCTATACCAGAGATCCCCAACTGCCTATACCTCAACATCTGTACAACCACACACATGTCGACAGTATTCGGTCACGAGTCTTAGACCTTCTAGGGGACTGGGTAACTTCAACTTTCAATATCAATACAAGTAATAGAATGTAATAATTGAATAATCTTTATTAAATGAATAATCTTTATTGAATGAATAATCTTTATTTTTCGAAGGTTACAGAGTAAGTATTACATACTTTTTTTTTCATCCGGCCCTTAATAATAAAGGAGACAAAGAAGGAAACAACAGAAAAAGAAAGGAAGGAATGAGGGAAGGAAGGAAGGAAAAAGAAGGGAAAAAGCAGGAAAGAGAGACCAGGAAGAATAAGATAGGAAGAAATCAAGCAAGCAAGTGAGCCAGCAAGAAAGAAAAAGAAAAAAAAAGAGAAAAAGAAAATATGAACACGAGAAGGGAAAAAGAAGAAAAGACCCTAAAAGGAACGAAGAAAAAAAGAAATAGAGAAAGTAAGAAAGACAGTAAAAAACAAAACAAAAAACAACAGCAAACAAACAAATTAACAGGAGGAAGAAAGAGTAAGGAGGGGGGGTTAAGATTGGATAACAAAAAAAAAAAAAAAGGATGAAAAGAAAAAAAGAAAGAAAATGATTTTTTGGGGTAAAAACAACAACAACAAAAACCCAGAGAGAAAAGAAAAAAAAAACCGCAAAAATAAATAAAAAGAAAAGATTTCTTCTTCTTTTTCAAACGCTCAGACAGTAACTACTGTTGTCTGCCATAATATAAGCAAAAATGCGTCACGCTGCCGAAAAGCCCCTGACAAGTCAGGCCCAGCGCACCCGACTTCGGCATGGGAGAGATGTGTTATCTTTTAAGTCTTTCTCAAAAAAAAAAAGGCAGGAGAATGGACCAAGAAGGCAGCAGAAAACAGGCATTTTGAGCTCTCCCCTTACCCCGTGTCATCTTATTTCTCTATCAAACTCAACCTCACATCCTCGAAGTGGGAAGGAAGCTGCTAGCTACCTTAAATCCTGTTCCGCTTTTCGTAAGAGTAAGCCATTGTGTGCCGGTGGGGATGACACGATATACAAAACTGCATACACACGGGGACTGGATGTAAAAAAGCACATGAGTGCTTATATTCCATTATCCTCGATATAAAAGAATAAATAAAGAAAGAAAGAAAGAAAGAAATAATGGTGGGAAAAAAAACGCTGGCATACACACAAACATCTCATCATTGATGAACCTCGGAATTCTAGTCCAGAAACGTGGAAAACAAACCCAACAAAAAAAGAACCCCCCCCCCCCCCCCCCCCTTCCCCCTCTCACGCTCAAAGTGACGATTCTAGCACGCTTCGCGGAAGACAAAATACCCCCAGACGGGTTACAGGCATTCAGCTTACCTCCCATCCTCCTAATTATCTCCCTTCACTACCTTCGGACAGTGTGCGACCAATCAGCTTCACTCCTCTAGTCGCCAATCAACCTCACTCTCTGACAACTTCCGCTTAACAAGACATAGAGTGAGGGTGTGGGTGGGTGGGGGTGGAGGGGGGGTTGAAGGTGGGGGGTGGGGGGTGGGAGGGGGGTGGTGTTGCTTCTCTGGCATGATAATGTGCTTTCTTCTTTCACTTCTTTTAGCTTCTTCTTTCAGTTTTTTCTTGTTCTTCTTGTTCTTCTTGTTCTTGTTCTTGTTCTTTTCTCTTGTGTTGTTGTTGTTGTTGTTTGTTGTTGTTGTTGTTGTTCTTCTTCTTCTTCTTCTTCTTCTTCTTCTTCTTCTTCTTCTTCTTCTTCTTTTTTTCCTTCTTCTTCTTCTTCTTTACCTTCTTCTTCTTCTTCTTCTTCTTCTTCTTTCTTCTTCTTCTTCTTCTTCTTCTTCTTCTTCTTCTTCTTCTTCGTGTGTGTGTGTGTGTGTGTGTGTGTGTGTGTGTGTGTGTGTGTGTGTGTGTGTGTGTGTGTGTGTGTGTGTGTGTGTGTGTGTGTGTGTGTGGTGTTCTTAAGACTCCCTCTCTCTCTGTGCTGTCGTCTGTCTATCCATCTATATGTCTGTCTGTCTGTCTCTCTCACTGTGTGTGTGTGTGTGTGTGTGTGTGTGTGTGTGTGTGTGTGTGTGTGTGTGTGTGTGTGTGTGTGTGTGTGTGTGTGTGTGGTGTTCTTAAGACTCCCTCTCTCTCTGTGCTGTCGTCTGTCTATCCATCTATATGTCTGTCTGTCTGTCTCTCTCACTCTGTGAGCGTGTGTGTGTGTGTGTGTGTGTGTGTGTGTGTGTGTGTGTGTGTGTGTGTGTGTGTGTGTGTGTGTGTGTGTGTGCGTGTGTTCGGCATGGCCAATTCCTCTTCACACTTTTCTCTTGGAGGGAATTTTAGCTTTTAGCTAAGAGAGAGAGAGAGAAAAGAGAGAGAGAGAGAGAAAAGAGGGGAGAGAGAGAGAGAGAAGAGAGAGAGAGAGAGAGAGAGAGAGAGAGAGAGAGAGAGAAAAGAGAGAGACGAGAGAGAGAGAGAGAGGAGAGAGAGAGAAGAGAGAGAGAGAGAGGAGAGAGAGGAAGAGAGAGAGAGAGAAGAGAGAGAGAGAGGAGAGAGAGAGAGAGAGAGACAGACAGACAGACAGACAGACAGGACAGACAACCCAGACAGACAGACAACAGAAATACAGCCAGAGAACAACAGAACAGAACACCAGACAGAAAGACCCGAAAGACAAAAAACGAGTCTAGGACCTTAAAGAAGGAAGGAAAGCGGAGGTGTGATACACGATCCTGCACCTCCCGACCACCTGCCTCCCTCCCCAAGGATCTATACCAGATTCCCCAACTGCCTATAACCTCAACTTCTGTACAACCCCACACACATGGTCGACAGTATTGTTCACGAGTCTTAGAACCATCTAGGGGACTGGGATAACTTCAACTTTCAATATCATTCCAAGTAATAGAATGTAATAATTGAATACTTCTTTCTTAAATGAAATAATCTTTATTGCATGAATAATTCTTTATTTATCGAAGGTTAACAGAGCAAGTAATTACATACTTGTTTTTTATTTTTTTCAATATAATCATCCCTCCCGGCCCTTAAATAATAAAGGAACCAAAGAAGGAAAAACAACATGAAGAAAGTCAAGGAAGGAATAGGGAAGGAAGGAAGGGAAAAAGAAGGGAAAAAGCAGGAAAGCAGAGACCAGGAAGAATAAATAGGAAGAAATCAAGCAACGCACGTGGAGCCACAAGAAAGAAAGAAGTAAAATAAAAGAGAAAAAGAAAATATGAACACGAGAAGGGAAAAAAAGAAGAAAAGACCCTAAAAGAAACGAGAAAAAAAATATCCATAGCGGAAAGTGTCAATAAAGACAGTCCAAAAAAGTAAGAAAAAAAAGCCAAAAAAAAAAACAAAATGAAAAAACAAAAAAAAAAAGAAAAAAAAAAAAAAAAAAACAAAAAAAAAAAAAAAAAAAAACAAAAACAAAAAAAAAACAACATCAAACAAACAAATTAACAGGCAGGAAGAGAAGAAAAGAGTAAGAGGAGGGGGGTTAAGATTGTATGAACAAAAAAAAAGAAACAAGGGGGATGAAAAAAAAAAAAAACAAAAAAAAGAAAAGCAAATAATTTTTAGTGGGTAAAAACAACACACAACCAAAAACAAAAAAACCCAAACGAGAGAAAAAGGAATAAAAACAAAACACATCACAAAATGTTTAAATTAAAAAGCAATCGAATCTTTTCTTCTTTTCTTTCTTCTTCTTTCTTTTTTCAAAAAAAAAAAGATCAAAACGCTTGCTCAGTACAGTAACCATAACTGTTGTCTGCCATAAAATAACAAAAAAAATTTAATTTAAATTTAAAAATTAATTTTAAAAATAAAAAAAATTTTATAATATAATATAAAAAAAAAAGAAATAAATTAATAATTGTTTATTAAAATAAATTTAAGGAATATGGAAATTGAAAACAATACATTTAAATAGACAAATGATAATAAGGACCCCTCCACCATAGACGTAGTTACCCCCCACCCCAACCCCTCCACCACACCCCCATCGTCCCCACGTGACCGCAGACGGCCCGGGAATGCTGCCAAGACAAAGGCCCCACCTGACCAGTCAGGGTGCCCAGCGCAACACCGACTTTCGGCAAGGGCGGCATATTGTTATCTATTTTTAAAAAGTCTTTCTCTCAAAAAGCAAAAAAAAAAAAAAAAAAAAAGGCAGGAGAAAAATGACCACAGAAAAAGTTCAGGGCATAAAAACGAAGAAGAAAAACAATTGCAATTATGAGCTCGTCCCCTTGACCGTACCCCGTGTCATCATATTTCTCCTTTTTCACTATCAAAACCTCAACCACGACATCATCCTCCGAAGTGGGAAGAAGGGTGCGAAGCTGCTAGCTACCTTCAATCCTGTTCCGCATTTCGTAAGAGGTACAGCCCATCGTGTGCCGAGGTGGGAGTGGTGGGGATACACGATATACAAAACTGCATACACACGGGGACACGGGATGTAAAAAAGCACATGAGTGCTTATAATATTTCCACCATTATCCTCGAGATATATAAAAGAAATAAATTAAAGAAAGAAAGAAAGAAAGAAAATGAATGGTGGGAAAAGGGGGGACAACAAAAAAAAAAAAAAAAAAACGCCTGGAATAACACAACAAACATCTCAAACATCTCATCCTTGATGACCCTCGGAATTCTAGTGCCAGAAAAACGTGGGGAAAAAAAAACTCAAACAAAACGCCCCCCACCACTAAAAATAAAAGGAAAAAAAAAAAAAATAAAGAAAAAAAAAAAAACCATCACCCCCCGCCCGCAGCCAAAAGAAACCCATCCCTACCCACCCACGCCGCCCCCCCCCCACCCCCCCACCCCCCCCGCACCCCCCACCCCGGACTTTCCCTCGCAAGAACCCCCCCCCCCCCCCCCCCCTCCCCCTTCCTAATAGGATGGACACCCCCCCTGCCCCCCCCCCCAACAACCGACAATGAAAAAAACAACCAAAAAAAAAAAACTCGACCCCCCCCCCCCCCCCCACCCCCCCGCCAAACCCTCCCCGACTCCCGCCGCCAAGCCCCCACCCCCCCCCCCCCCCCACCCCGCCCCCCCCCACCCGCACCACCACCCACCACCCCCCCGAACCCCCCCCCCCTATGATCCCCCCCCCCCTCGCCCACCCCCCATCGCCCGCGACCCCCCCCGCCACCGCGCCTCCCCGCCCCCCCTCCCCCCCCCCCCCCCCCCGGGGGGGGGGTTTTTTAAAAAAAAAAAACCCCCCCCCCCCCCCCCCCCCCCCCCCCCCCCCCCCTTTTTTTTTTCCCCCCCTTTCCCCCCCCCCCCATTTTTTTTTTTTTTCCCCCCCCCCCCCCCCCAAACCCCCCCCCCCCCCCCCCTTTTTTTTTTTTTTTGTTTTTGTTTTCCCCCTTTTTTCCCCCTTTTTTTTTCTCTTTTTTTTTTTCTTTTTCTTTTTCTTTTTTTTTTTTTCCCCTTTTCTTTCCCCCTTTTTTCCCCTTTTTTTTTCCCCTTTTTTTTTCCCCTTTTTTCCCCCTTTTTTTTTTTTTTCCTTTTTTTCTTCCCCCCCCCCCCCCCTTTTTTTTTTTCCCCTTTTTTTTCTTTTTTTTTTTTTCTTTTCCCCCTTTTTTTTTTTCTCTTTTTCCCCCCCCTCCCTTTTTTCTTTTTTCCCCCTTTTTTTTTTTGGGGGGGTTTCCCCCTTTTTGGGGCCGTTGGGGTTTTTTTTGGGTTTTTTTTTTTCCCCCTTTTTTTTTTTTTTTTTTTTTTTTTTTTTTTTTTTTTTTTTTTTTTTTTTTTTTTTTGGGGGGGAAAAAAAGGGGGGTTGTTTTTAGGGGTTGGGGGTTTTTTTTTTTGGGGGGGTTTTTTTTTCCCCCTTTTTTGGGGGGGCCGGGGGAAAAGGGGGTTTTGGGGGAAAAAAAAAAAGGGGGGGGGGGAGGGGGGGGGGGTGGGGGGGGGGGGGGGGGGGGGGGTTTTTTTTTGGGGGGGGGGGGGGGGGGGGGGGGGGGGAAAAAAATTTTTTAAAAAAATTGGGGAAAAAAAAATTTTTGGGGGGGGGGGAAAAAAAAAAAAATTTTTTAAAAAAAAAAAAAAGGGGGGGGGGGGGGTTTTTTTAAAAAAAGGGGGAAAAAAAAAGGGGGGGGAAAAAAAAAGGGAAAAAGGGGGGGAAAAAATGGGAAAAAGGGGGGGAAAAAAAAACCCCAAAAAAAAAAGGGGCCCCCCCCCCCCCCGGGGGGGGGGGCGGGGAAAAAAAAAAAAGGGGGGGCCCCCAAAAAGGGGGGGGGGGGGGGGGGAAAAGGGGGGGGGGGTTTTTGGGGGGGGGGGGGGGGGGGTTTTTTGCGGGTTTTTTTGGGGGTTTTTGGGGGGGGGGGGGGGTTGGAGGGGGAATTTTTTCCCCCCAAAAAAAATTTTTTTCCCTTTTTTCCCCCTTTTTTTTTTTTTGGGGGGGG
>JASPKP010002387.1:0-23351 GCA_030674155.1 Stramonita haemastoma
GAGGGCAGGCAAAGAGTGCAAAAAGAAAGATTATATATATATACACAGAGAGAGAGAGAGAGAGAGAGAGAGAGAGAGAGAGAGAGAGAGAGAGAGAGAGAGAGAGAGAGAGAGAGAGAGAGAGAGAGAGAGAGAGAGAGAGAGAGAGAGAGACAACAGACAGACAGACGGAGACGTAGAGAAAAAATAAATGCCCTCACAAATCAACCGATCACTTGACAGATGGGACAGGATAGTGTACCTAAAGAGCCAGTTACGTCTCTCTGTCTCTGTCTTTCCTTTCCGGAGATTTGCTTGTCTCTCGTTGGTTCCTTAAAGTATTTGAGGACACAGTAATAGTCACTTGACGTCTGTTCACCAGAGACACTGTCGTTTTAGCTGTCGATTTTCCAGTCCACTACAGCGTGGTCAGAATTAGATCTTTTCCCTGACGGGTCATGGTCACTCTTCAGCCCATGACTCCTGACATGACACCAGTCTGTCTGTCTGCTGCTTTGTCGAATATCTGTCCAATTTCCCAGTCAACTACAGTGTGGTCAGAATTAGATCTTTTCTGAATGGGTCATGATCAAACTTCTGCTAATGACTCAATCTGACACCACTTGTCTGTTGGTCCGTCTAATATTCTCTCTCTCTCTCTCTCCCTCTCTCTCTCCCCTTCTCTCTCTCTCCCTCTCTCTCCCTCTCTCTCTCTCTCTCTCTCTCCCCCTCTCTCCCTGCCGCCCCCCCCCCCCCGTCTCTCTCTCCCTTCCCTCTCTCTGTGTCTCTGGAAGCTTCAGATTACCACAATTTTCTTTGTTTCACTATTATTTTTGACTGGAACGTACACGTGTAGAGATATTGCATTTGTCTAGGCAGATAAGGCTATTCAGTTCCAATACTATTTGCTGCCAGAACTTCTCATCCCATTCTACAGGGTTGAATAGGAATGCAAGAACTTAAGTAATGCTGTACATTTTCAACAATGTCTATATTTATTTCTTTACTTCAATCAATTCCGAGAAGACGCATTCAAAATGTCGTTTCTTTCCTTAAGAAGGCAGTGTTGCTAGTTTAATATGTCAAACCACGTCAAATCAAAAACACTTTAATTATCCAAGAAGGGAATTACAATACTGACATTGTGGAAGAGATCAAGACACCAGAAGCCACATCACCTAAGCCATGCGTGATTCTCATAAAGTGATATATATATATATAATATATTATATATATATATATAATATATATATATATATATATATATATATATATATATATATATATATATCCGTAGCTCTTTAATCCAAGAACAAGATCAGAAATGTTCACCCCAGTTTAAGACTCCTCTGTCGTGTGTCATGGCACACAGTGGACAACAAAGATGGATAGCTGTATACTCCAGACAATAGTCAGGCGGAAGTCTCAAACGGTCAAAAATCATAAACAAGTTGAATCGATAAAACCAAGGTTAAACTGACCACACACAGTAAACACGTTCACCCAACTATGAGACAGGCACCTGACTGGAAAGTCCATATGCAGTGAAAAAAAGAAGATTGGAATGAAGTTATTTCACTACAGGAATGAATAACAGACACGGCTTGCTGCTGCATCCTAATGTACCATGATGAATTCAACAGCGTAAGTTAGTAAAGCGGAAAAGGTGACAGGGCCAGTGCAGTCACGTTCCTTTGTCTCTGTTTTAAAATGCATGCCAGAGCAGCGGCCGAGACAGTCACTCAAGATGCAGTATATTATGGAAGTAGTAGCAGAGAAAGAGAGGAAACAGAACAGAGACTATGACACAGACACGGAAAGACGACCGGGATATAGATAGATAGACAGACAGACAGACAGACAGACAGACAGACAGACAGACAGACAGACAGACAGACAGACAGACAGACAGATAGATAGATAGATAGATAGATAGAAAGACACACATGCAGACAGCTTGACAGACAGACAGACAGACAGACAGACAGACAGACAGACAGAGACAGAGACAGAGATAAAAAGAGAGTGTGTGTTTCCAAAAATACACGGGCGAGCAGAGGAGGGGCGGAGGCAGATCGCCTGTCTCATGAAAACGGAAATAGGAAAATGAACCGGAAATAAGATTATTCCAAGTGACATGGAACAGACTCCTCCCACACTGCTAAGAACGATAGACTTCAGGAGGCACAGAAAAAAGAATGTCTGTACAAGTCCTCTGACTATCAATGACTTGACCTTTATCCAGCCAGTCTCCTGTTTTGGGGGTTCTTGTAAACGTGACCTCTCAACACTACCTTTAGTTACGACAACACGCAACACCCTCACTGCCATTTTCTTTCTCTACGGAGATAATGGCGTTGTGTTTTGTAGTCACGCAAAGACTGAACAGATGCTTACTAGTTGTGAAGAAAAGATTTCTTTTTCTTTTTCTTTCAGACACATAATCAACACCCACGTCACTGATGTGGCCAAAATGAGGCAGTATGGCACGGAGAGTAAATGGGAACGAGAGCAGTTTGGTAGGTCACTGATCTGGGCAGCAGAGAGGGCGGGAGAAGGGTGTCATCATCACATGAAATAAAGGGGTTCCAATCAAAACTTCCATCATCATCAACAATTGATTGGAAAACGGTTTCTATGACGGAGAAGCCTGTGTTATTGGTGAGGCACTGCGATATGGGTAAATAAAGGAGATGATGATGGTGATGGTGATGATGAGGATGATGATGATGAGAATAATTATGATGATGTATCGAATTTTTACACAGCTGTATCTTGTAAAGAAAAATCACTGCGCTTAAGATGTGTCTGTGTATGTGTGTGGGTATGTGTACGTGTGTGTGTGTGTGTGTGTGGTGTGTGTGTGTGTGTGTGTGTGTGTGTGTGTGTGTGTGTGTGTGTGTGTGTGTGTGTGTGTGTGTGTGTGTGTGTGTGCGTGTGTATGAGTGAGAGAGACACAGAGAGAGACAGACAGACAGACAGACAGACAGACATAGAGAGAGAGAGAGAGAAGAAGACAGACAGACAGACAGACAGACAGACAGACAGACAGACAGACAGACAGAGAGAGGGAGGGAGGGAGGGAGAGAGTCTGACAGACACACAGACAGAATACAGACAAGAAGCAGAGGGCAGGATAGCAAAACAGGATGTAATGGTAACACTACGTGTACATGTTCCCAGTCACGTAGGGCAGGAAGGAGGGCTACGATACAGAGGGTCACGGTACCCCAGACGTGAAAATCATAACTGGAGAGATGCACTCTCACACAGTGATCCCACAGGGGACACACCGCTTGCCACTTGACCACCAGCATCCATCAGCCCCAGGTGGAGAGATCATCATAAAAGATGCTCCTCTAACCCGTAAATTGCAAACCTCAGGGGCAGGCGGGTAGACGTTTCCATTACCCTTTCTCCATTCAACTCACCCTCGCTTCACCTTTCCCTCCCTTCCTCATCCAATCTTCTTCCTTTCTCTGAAATACACAGAAAGATAAGCAACAACAATTTCTCATACAGAAAGAAGAAAATAAATCTTTCAAAGGATAATGGGGGAAACATGTCTTATCGTAATGTACAATGCTGACACTTTCTGAGTTCTTCTCTGTACGTCCCTCTCCTGTGGCTTTTCACCTTTGTTAGGTTGTGTCCAGGAATAGACGGAAAACAGGCAAACAAAAACACAAAGCAGGAATACAAACCGGCAAATAACAGCCAATGTATGAGGAATCGCGCCAATCTCTCTTGACATCTATTGCCAGAAAATTGTGCTAGTTGGGGATTTATGTCTACTGCAGTAGACGTAAGATTTAACAATAAATTTCGTGTAACATTTCAATAATGTAAGACTGATCGTAACTCTGTGTGCGGGTCCACACACACACTGCACGCTCGCGCGCACACACACACACACACACACATACACACACGCACACACACAAAACACACAAACACACACACACACACACACACACACACACACAACTTTTTCATGTTTTCAGAGCATCCTCTTTTTAAAGGTTTGGACCTGCAAAGATTGCCGTGGTGTTGGCATTGGTTTGAAGTTCTTTCAAGTGCAAAATATCCTTGTGCCTCGGCTGCCAACCAATGTACACTGGAACTGCTTTAATGGCCAGTGTGCTTTTGGGCCTGCCTTTGGAGCATTTATTCGTCTCTTGTACACCAGTTTAAGCCATAGCAGATTTTTCTGAGTGACATTCGGGCTGCTCTTTCCGGGGAAAGCGCGTCGCCACAATAGCAGTACCACCCATTATTCCTTTTTTTCAATTCCTGTTTGCCTGCACATGTATGTGGTTTTCTGTCAGGGTAGATTTAGTCTACAGAAGTTTGCCAGGGACACTCTCTTATTGCCGTGGGTTACGTGCACTTAGGCTACGGCCATAGTAAACCCGGCCCGTCCCGTTGTTTTGACGGCCGTCTCTTTGACGGGAGAACGGATCCGTCAAAGCGGCCATAGTCAACCCGGCCCGTCTCTTCCTGACAATATGGTCACCCCGAGACTGCGAGTGACGCAAAAATGAGGCTGCCGCGGTGACGCAAATCGACAGACAATAGTTCGACATAAAAAGTGTTTTTACGTAAAATCTCCCCCCAAAACTTTTATCAAAACCATTGAATGTAATCGGGAAAGGTTAATTTACTAGTTTGTGTAGTCAGAATTTTTGAAGCACCATAAATAAGTTTTTCTTGATTATTTTCCTTTCCGTCGACCCGGCAAACGGACGTGTTGCTCGAACGTCAAAACGACGGGTTAAAAAGAACGGGCCGGGCCGGCTCTACTATGGCCACGCACAGCCGTTTTCAGTGACGCCACAGAGTAATTCAGCCGGGCAGCATTTTTCACCCGGCCCGTCATTTTGACGGCGTCAAAATAACGGGTTCACTATGGCCGCGGCCTAAATCAGTATTGAACACGGGACCTCAGTTTGTCGTCTCATTCAAAAGACTAGCTCACAGACCACCACTCACGGTCTAGTGGATGGGTGAAGCTTTGAGCATAAACAAGGATCAAACCACAATACACAGGAAACCCGGACGGTTTGCTTTCTAGGCAGGTGTGCTACTTCTAGACCACCATCCATGGGTGTGTGTGTGTGTGGTGTGTGTGTGTGTGTGGTGTGTGTGTGTGTGTGTGTGTAACGTGTGTGTGTGTGTGTGTGTGTGTGTGTGTGTGTGTGTGTTGTGTGTGTGTGTGTGTGTGTGTGTGTGTTCATTCGGGGATGTACCGTTACTCCCGTCCCTGGCCCCATTTGAGTGAGATAAGTTGGAGGTCATAAGCGTTTTATATATATATATATATATATATATATATATATATATATAATTATACATAAAATTATATATATATATATATATATATATATATATATATATATATATACTGTTCACATCATCTAATAAATGACACATAAACAGAGGCATTGTTGAATAGGAATTGAAAAAAGAACAGCAATCTGACATAGTGCAAGTGGTTTCCCAGACAGAGACAGACAGACAGACAGACAGCGACAGACATATATCCATTTAGACAGACAAGAGGCGGAGATAGAAAAAAACAAGGTATCATACATAGGCCAACATAGAAAGAAGAAAAGCAGATTTTAAAGCCAAAGCTTATCTGGAAAAATAAAAAAGGAAATCAGAAAATCAAGCGGAAATAGTATTGCTCCAAGTTAGGAGTAGAATCCACCCACATTTGTAAGATGTACTTCAAGAAGTCGAGAAAAATTATTTAAAAGAAAATCTATAATACTCCTTTAAGTATCAGTTACTTGAATTCAATCCAGCAGTCTCAGGTTTTCAAGATCTTGTAGTGGTGTCCCAACAATGCCTTCAGTGACTTCAACACGCAAGCTCTCACTGTCCTTCTCTCTGTTGTGTGTGGTAGGTGAGGCCATTTTTCAGTCACGCAAAGAGCCAGTAGAGAGCTAACACAGTGTAAAGATACGACTTCTTTCCTTCTCCTGTTTTGGATTTGCTACTGACACACACTTCAGAGATCTGGCAAACAAAGGGAGAAGGGTCATGTCTGGACAGACTCAAGGAAGACTCAGTTTCACTAAGTAGGCCTTAGAAAAAAATTACAAAAAATGTTTAATAGGCTTAAGAGGCAGAAGAATATGTGAAAGAAAGAGAGAGAGAGAGAAGAGAGAGAGAGAGAGAGAGAGAGAGAGAGAGAGAGAGAGAGAGAGAGAGAGAGAGAGAGAGAGAGGAGAGACAGACAGACAGACAGACAGAAGCAGACAGACACAGACAGAGACAGACAGACAGACAGACAGACGGATAGACAGAGAAGACAAGAGAGACAGAGACAGACAGAAGAAACAGAAAGAGACAGACTCAGAGACAGGGAGATACAGAAAGAGAGACACAGAGAGACAGCTTGTTGATGTCTTCAGTTTAACATCTGTTCATTATTTTTGGTATTGGACAGAGAAATCTCTCTGTGTGTGTGGTGTGTGTGTGTGTGTGTGTGTGTGTGTGTGTGTGTGTGTGTGTGTGTGTGTGTGTGTGTGTGAGCTGTGTGTGTGTGTGTGTGTGTGTGTGAGCATGTGTGTGTGTGTGTGTGTGTGTGGCGTGCGTGCGTGCATGCGTACGTCGTGCGTGCGTGCGTGTGTGTGTGAAGAATAGTGAATAGAAATGGCAACCACGTGCATAATGTATATGAGTTTCTACAGACAATGGACACAAACCATCCTGATAAAGAGGGCCATGGTAACCCAGACATGACAACATAACGCAAAGGGGCCGTTCTGTACAGCGGGATTCTTGGCCGACACCGTTTGCCACTTGACCGCCAAGACCTCTCAAACACAGGTGGAAAGAGAGGCCTGACAGATGCTCCTCTAACTCATGACTTGTAACCTCAGGGGCAGACAGGTAGACGTGTTCATCATCCTCTGCCATCCCAACTCACCCTTTCTCCATCAAACCTTCAGTCCCCGTTCTGCCCTTCTTCTTGTTCAGAGGATATGGAAATGATTGACAATAATATATCTATCTATATCTATATATCTCTCTATATATATCTGTGTGATATATATATGTATATATGTATATTGTGTATCATATATATATATCTATATAGTTATATATATAATATCATATATATTATATATATATATTATATATATATATTATATATATATATTGGTACATAAATTCTGATACACATCACTGGAAAAGAAAATGCAATCTTTCTGATGATATACATAGTTGTGCTATTGTCTAAAAAAGCAGATCTGGTGCTCTTTACTACAAAGAGTTGACATAATTACATAAAGAAGAGGACTGGACGTTAAAACAGAAACACCTGAATGCCTATTCCATTAGCCTTGAAGTAAAAGAACAACAACTATCCTTGCTCTTCTGTCATTGTTTTCTTGCTTCGTAGCTAGAGCTGTAAAGTTCAACAATGGTCAGATTTTTGTGTATGCCACCTTTGTTTTGCCTTTTCTTTTTTTTCTTCCCCTCTCTCATGACCTTCTAGTCTGAATTAAGGAGCAGGAAAGACAAAGAAAGAGAAAACTAACTCAGGAATCAGACTAGCCAAAGGGAAACAAGCAAACAAAAACCCACTGAGGTAGCTTCATACTCATTTTACTGAACTTTCACTTTCACATGTTCGTAGTCCTGTGGACCGTGGGGGCACAACTGAAGATTTTGCAGCCAGCTTCCTCTACTCCCCACGTTAAATACAAACAAATGTTTGTGTTAAGAGTAACTCTCTAAATTTCTATGTTCTTTAAGCTTTCCTTAATTTTATTTTAGATTAATCATGTAGCAATATTAAAGTGTTCATAAAATATGCAGTCATAGGCCAACGTGCATTTATTGGCTTTCAATAGTGGTTGAGAAAACTTAGATACAGTACTTTTTAAACACTATTGGCAGGACACATCACTGAACATATCCTGTGATTTTCAGTGATCTCTAATCAGATTTTTAAAAAAAAAGAGCAACAGAACTTTAGTTTACTGTCTCATTTCTTATGGCCTGTGTGGTCAGCAGGGCTAAAAAAGATACCATTGAATGACCCAACAAGATCAATAGCCAGGTTGATCTATCAAACAGGGTTCCTAAGCTTAATCTACAAGGCACCAAAGAGATTCGAACCTGCAGCCTGAGACTTCCCTACTGTCAAGATCAGAAGCATGTCATGACATGTGACAGTAGCTTGTCTGGCATCTGTCATCCTTCATAGAGGGCATCTGTCACTTTCCCACAGGCAGACCTGATAAGATCCTGATGAAATCTGACCATCTTTCCTGCTCCAGCCTGGTAGAGGTTTGGTGGATGGTTTGTTTTTTTTGCACGTTTCTGCTATAAATGATGCAACAGCTTTTTTCCAATTTGTGACAGCATGGAAAATTTGGTTTTCCATGTTGGAAAATCGATAGAGTGAGATTGGACGGGTGATCGTTACACAGTGTCAATGGGGAGGGGCATGCAGGTTGACATTTTGTGCACTATGCATGCTGATGGATTTTCTGGGGCTCCTAAGCTAGAACGATGATGAGTGCAAGCCTGGCATGTGTGTGTGTTGTGTGTTGCGTTGTGGTGCGTGCGTGCTGCGTGCGTGCGTGCGTGCGTGCGTGCGTGCGTGCGTGCGTGCGTGCGTGCGTGGTGTGTGTGTGTGTGTGTGTGTGTGTGTGGAGAGAGAGAGAGAGGGGGAGAGAGAGAGAGAGAGAGAGAGAGAGAGAGAGGAGAGAGAGAGGAGGAGAGAGAGAGAGAGAGAGAGAGGAGAGAGAGAGAGAGAGGAGAGAGAGAGAAGAGAAAGTGTTTGGTTACACATCTCTGTCTCTATCTGTCTGCATGCCTGCATCTCTCTTTGTATGTTAATGAGAAAGACGGTTCTTTTACAAACTAAGAACAGATTAACTCTGTGTGTCGCATTTCACAATCTGGTAGCCACAAGGTTACAAATTCTGTAAGTTGTCCTGGTTACATAGTGAAAATAATGTATTCTCCCGTATCAGTTTCTCTGTTTTCTGAGATGATAAGCTATTGGTAAAAAGGTAAAAAGTAAAGATAACTGTGTCTCATAACCTATTTGGTCGAAAGGAAGCGAGTCATCAGAGACTTCAGCTTCTTTAGGGGCCAGCATACTGAGGGCAGTGCAGTGCCCATCTCCTCTCCCTCGCTGCGTTACCTTCCCTGACCCTAACGAGGGCAGGTACCCATTTACAGCTGAGTAAACTGGGTAGACTGTACTGAAGCCAAGGTGTGCAAACAGTCACCCATCCACTTGGTAACCACACTCGATGCTGCTTAACCTCAGCTTGGGGAAAGCGAGTGCTCTAACCACTGAGATATCCGGCCCCCAAACTATTCGTACCAGTAGATTTCAAATGCGTTACAACACAGACCAACTTACAGGCAGACAGAAAGATAGAAACTGACTGGAACACAGAAGAAACTGAGACGTGAGGTGCAGAGAGTACAGACAGGCAGACACAACAACCAAAGACACCATGACACCATAGATGAAGATACAGACAGACAGAGAGAGCGTGCTGTCTAAGGGTTAATAATAGAATGACGTCAGGCAGATTTCAAAGTAAAATCCTGTCTTATAAAACCGGAAATCAAAGAATTAACCGGAAATGACTTTATTCTAAGTTAAGAGGGGACTGTAATCTACCCACATTCCTAAGAAATACTTCAAGAAGCAACAAAAAAATCTTCTTTAAAAATATTTAAACTATCAATTATCTGATTACCTTCCAGCAGTCACGTGTTCTCAAGTTCTTGTAGTGGTGTCCCAACAATGCCTTCAGTGACTTCAACACGCAAGCTCTCACTGTCCTTCTCTCTGTTGTGTGTGGTAGGTGAGGACATTTTTCAGTCACGCAAAGAGCCAGTAGAAAGCTAACACAGTGTAAAGATACGGCTTCTTTCCTTCTTCCGTTTGAATTTGCTACTGACACCCACTTCAGGGATGAGGGCAACAAAGACAGAGGGGGAATCATGTCTGCAGGAAACTTAAAGCAAATCGAGTTTCAGTAGTTTAGTACTGTGGAGTAGCAATCCATTGACAAAAAGTTTACGTTAAGAAAGTATCTGATACTGAAGGGGTGTGTGTGTGTGTGTGTGTGTGCGCGCACGCGTGTGTGTGTGTGTGTGTGTGTGTGTGTGTGTGTGTGTGTGTGTGTGGTGTGTGTGTGTGTGCGCGCGCGTGTGTGTTTGTGTGTGTGTGTGTTTGCGTGCGCATGTGTGTGAGCATGCATGCAAGAGCGTAAATCTCTTTCTACCTACGCTGGTTTGTATGGGCCAGGCCAAAGCTTTCTCGGTCAGATGTTGGTTTAGGCAAAGTGCCAAGGCCAACACCCATTAAAGTGTTGTGTGTGAAAAGACGTGTGAAAGAACGTGTGGAAGGCTGGTGAGTGAGAACATGGTCCACACGGACACACCATCCTCCACCCACACTGGAAAAAACCGCGATGATAAAGAAGGGCACAGCAACCCAGACACTCAAATCAGAAGCGGAGAGAGCCACTCCCACACTGCGCATCCTGAGGGGACCCAGCTTTCCACTTGACCACTGACATATGTATCCATCACAGGTGGGAAGATAATCAAAGTAAACGCTCTGCCATCTCATAACTTGCAACCTCGAGGGTGGACAGGCAGACGTTTCCAGCCCCCTTTCTCATCACAGCTCACCCCTGATTCACCATACCTTCATTTAGTTATCTACCCACTTCCTTGCTCCGGGAAAATGGAATGATAAATACTATCTTTCTCTTAGGATGGACAGAAAAGGACTACAATTCCGGATGGTATATTATACAGTATTGTGGTATTGTTTTACAAGCATTATACACCCCGCCTGGTGATAGAATGCACAGAGAAGAGAGAGAGAGAGAGAGAGAGAGAGAATACGAATACGAATACGAATACGAATACGAATACGAAATGTTTATTCAGATTAGGCCATAGCCCCCAACTGAAGGGGTGATCATTTACATACCAATGTAAATCATTGCATTTTCAATCAGAAAATATAACACCAAATCATATCATATCATGTAATACTTTACGACATAGCAGCATCCAGTCGTTTTAAGGCTTTATAAATGTACAATGCCAAGTTATTCAACACATTTTCATTTTTTGATGCCATAAGTACATTAAACCGGAAACGACACGGATCTTTATAATATTTTGGTTGGATAAATTTGATCCTCAAGTCATAAAGAACAGGACAACATAACACAAAGTGTATTTCATTTTCTTCTGAGCTATGGCATAGACGGCATATTGTTTTATCCGTTAACCTGTTGTATCTAAACCGATGACTTGCAATAGCTGATACACCAAATCTAAATTTTGTCAAAGCACTTTTAACATATCTGTTCATTTCAATTTCTGTATATGGTTCAACACTATTTGTAACTTTAAACATTCTATATTCCCTAAATCTATTACTGTTTTCTACATGGTCATGCCAGTCCTGCCACCTGCAGTCAATGATTCTTTGTTTGAAACATTTAATAAAGCTTCCAACATCCTCAACACCCTGATTATCCCAAACATATGCAAATCCATAAGTACTTAGACACATCCGCACATTTGTAACCCAAGTCTTCTTACCACTAATATCCAGATTATATAGCATCTTATAAGCTCTGCTTGGCAGTCTATGATTTTCCAGTCTCATTATCCTAAGCCAGTACGTAATGCATTTCACATAAGAATTAAGATATATCGGGTATCTTCCAACTTCTCCATAAATAAGATCATTAGGAGTTCGATTATCAACATTCATAAAACGTTTCATGGCAAACAAATGAAGCCTTTCAATCTGATTGCCGTTTTCAAAAGCCCATATTTCGGCACCATACTGTAAAATAGATTGAACCTGAGAATCAAACAATTTTACAAATACTTTCAATGAACTGCAATCAAGTCTATAAATAACTCTGAGAATAACAAGTACTGCTCTTTTTGCTCTATTCATTAAATCCTGGCATGCAAAAGTGAAACTTAGTCTAGTTGAAAAAAATATTCCAAGATATTTATAAACATTTACTACTTTAATAGTTTCAGTATTGTATTTCCAATGCTCATGACTAGCTAGATATCCCCCCTTCCGAAAGACAATAATATTTGTTTTCTCCATATTTACCTTTAACTCCAATCTCGTTGCTGCATGATACAAACTGTTCATCTGTCTTTGTAAGCCTACAACAGTTGTTGAAATCAAAATAATATCATCAGCAAAAAGTAACACAAATAGTTCTATCACATCTAAAGTAACTCCATGCTTTCCATTTTCAATAATTTCTAAGGCAAGATCATTGACAAATAACGAAAACAATATCGGACTACACACATCTCCTTGCTTTACACCCCTTGTACAGTTCACAAAGTCAGATAATGTTGCTCCATTTCTCACTCTAGCCTTTACTTCTCTGTACATACTTTGTATACATCTGTGTAGTTTTCCTCTAACTCCATTTTTCAATAAAATAGGCCATAACAAATTTCTAGAAACAGAATCAAAAGCTTTTTGAAAATCCACAAAAGCAACATATAATTTATGGTTATGTGCAAATTGCTTTTGAACAGCAGCTAACAAAGTAAACATATGATCTACTGTGCTATAATCCTTCTTGAATCCAGCTTGGTATTCGCCTGTAATATTATGTGTCATTACCCATTCCTGTAGTCTATTATTAACAACTGAACTATATATCTTACTCGCTATATTACACAGAGATATTCCTCGATAATTGTTTGTGTTATTTACATTTCCTTTCTTAAACAGTGGCAGAATGATGGATTCCACCCAACCCTCTGGATAGATGCCGTTATCAAACAAATGGTTAAATAACTTTACTAAAAATTTTAACACGTATTCTCCTGAATATTTAGAAAAACTCACCTATCAAGCCATCAGGACCTGCTGATTTACCGTTTTTTAATTTTCCAACTGCTATCATTATTTCCTGTGCTGTTATAGGGCTATCTAACAATGCATCTCCCTCCCCTATGTCTTCAGTATCAACTGACTCAGTCACTTCCTTTTCTAATACATCTTTGAAATGATCGAACCACTGACTTGTAGATATTGTATTTTTTGGCTGAGATCTTTTACGTGATATTTTTCTTATAGTTTCCCAAAAGTTTGTCGGACTCTTTATGGCTGTCAGTAGTTCTTTTAAATGTAAGTCATTGAATTCCTTTTTCTTTCTTATAAGCATATTTTTATATTCTCTTCGTGCGATACAAAATGATGTTCTATCGTCTTTCTGTGATGAGCGTTTGAATTTTCTGAATAGTCGTCTTACTTTACGTCTTGATACTCTACATTCATGATCAAACCAGTCTTTCGGTGGCTGTTTATTAAACTGAATTTTTGTCTTCATATATTCTGCTTGATCTTTGATTATTTGATTAAAAGTGTTTATAGCTAGATTAACATCACTATCAATCAAATCCACTGCCCTGTTCATATCATCTTTTACACATGTTGCATTCATTGAGTCAGTAAAGGTTTGAGCAAGTAAGGGTTTCCATCTATACTTGGTTATGAACTGATCTGCCCCTGCCTCCACACAACTTCTATTAGAGGTGCTCCTAAGATCTATATCTAAACACAACAAAACAGGTAAATGATCTGAATCTATTCTGTCTAGAACTTTAAGTGTCATGTTATCACAAGCAAAATCAAAGAAAGGCACAGAAGTTAAGAAATAATCAATAACACTGCTCCCTTGGTCAGAAATATATGTGTAACAACCACTCTCGTCGTTTGTACAGACACCATTTAATATATATAAACCCAATGCTGAACACATATTCAATAATGTTCTACCATATGAATTTATTACAGTATCCTTAGATTGCCTTTTAATGTGATTTTCAGTCTGTTTTGTACAATTTTCAGATAAACTATTTTCATCCACAAAATCAGGTACGCAGTCAGAAGTCCGAGCATTTAAATCCCCACACAATACAATATCAATATCATCAAACATAAACATCTTTTCCAAAGCGTTTTCTTCAAGTAAACTCATTCCATCCTCACAATCAAGAGAAGAATAATACGGCGAATTTTCTGGTTGTAAGTAGGTACAAATAAATAAAACATTCCTTGGAAAATGAAAAAAGTCTTTATCAAGAACAAAGCACACACAACAGTCACTACTATCATCAATATAGCGCACGTAAGGGAGAAAAACCTTACGCACAAGACAAATAATCCCCCCTGAGCATCTCCCACGCTGTGTCAGTTTAACAGCTGGTTTCACAAAAAAATCATGATCTTCAAATAAATCCGACTCAAATTTCTCGACAAACGTTTCGACAAGACAAACAAAATCAAATGATTTGATAAAATTGACAAAATCAGCATCCTGAAGTTTTGAAACAATACCACATACATTCCATTGCAGGAAAGACAATCTGTTTGCATCACCATCCCCACTTCCCCCACTCCAGCTCCCACCACTAACATCATCTTCCTCCCCCCTCCCGTTTAACTGACTATAGTTACCTCCCTCTACCACTTCATCCTCACTCATCCCTTCATCACTCTCCCCCACACCATCTGTTGCCTTGTCCCCAGCGAAGTTAGAAACAATATTGTCCACATAGTTATTCTCCATAATCATATGGTCAACATCACAATCAACACCTCTCTCAAATCCACTACCTGTGACATGCTCTTCATTAATAGTATTTAATGTATTTTTACATGGCAGCAAAACAACTCTCTGTTGACACACATTATCATCTTTATCTGCACACACATTTCCAACATCACGATCACATCGTCTTTTCTCAATATAATCAGCCTCTGAGCTATCACATATATTTGCTGTAGACATACTATCAGTTTCACGTCCCGAAAAAGCTGCTCTATCGGAAAAACCCGCTGTATGGGAAATGCCGATGGTATTTTTAAAACACAACTTTCTGTCACCAGTGCAACCTCTCACCTCCCCACCTGTCCCACTAGCACGTGCAACTTGAATGCCATCTATCACAGATAAACAGGTTGACCTCAACAGAAGCCCTGACCTGTCACCTCGTGTGTGTGCATCTATCGCTGCAGGTGTAGGGTTGGATTTTTCTCCCCCCCTGAAACAAGGAACATCATTAAGGTGTTTGTGTGTGGGTGTTTGCGTTTCGGTGACTGGTCTGAGGGGCCGGCCGACACGCTATCCAGCTTCCACCAGTCTGTCTTCTGCAGTGAGGTCGAACCTTTTCCCCTCGATGACCAGGTGATCGTAGACCATGGTGGCTTTCTTCCCCTGCTCTCTGGCCCTCTTGAGGTGTGGAGTCAGCCTTCTTCTCAGCTCCCTGACTCTTGTGGAGAAATCTTCTCCAATGAAGATGCCCGTACCTTTCAGCTTTCGCTTTTCTTTTAGGATTTTCTCCCTGTCTTTGAAAAAGGTACATCTTGCGATGATGGGAGACTTTGGACTGGCGTTCGCACGGTGTACTCGGTCAAACTGTACAGATTCTGCCATTTCCAGTTGGTCAGTGAGCATATCTGTCACCATGCCTTCACATTCTTGCCAAGTTTCTTTTTCTCTTCTCGGCATTCCATAGATGACAAGGTTGCTTCGTTTCGATTGGCCTTCTAGGTAGTCAGTCTTTCTCTCCAGGTCTTCAACTCTCGTTTTCAGTGCGCTGTTTTCTTCTTTCAAAAGTTCATTTTCTTTCCTTAGACTGTCGATCGAAATCCCTAGCTCATGAATGCCTTCTTTCAGGTCACGGTTTGACTCCTTCAGCTCTGACATGTCTCTTCTCACGTCGTCAAGTTTGTTGTTTATGTCCGCCCTCATATCTGCTAGCATTTCTTTCACTGAAGTGTCTTCCCAGCATTTTTCACCTGCTGCCTGCCCACTACTGCTTGTACGTCTCTGTCCTCCACTTCTCAGTGTTGTCTGCTTCATGGGTCTGGCTTTGGAGGGCCAGGGTTCAGTTCGATGTCTCCACACTGATGGATCAAATTGCCCATGTAGAGCAGAAAGAGGAGCACACCTGTCATAGCACCGTCACACCGCGTCCTTAGTGTCAACACACGTAAAAACATGGCAGCTTTGAATTTCGCCCGCTTCAGCATGTAAGCCTGGTAAACGGGCAAAAACCCACCGCACACCGACCGAAACACTATCGGGAAACTGGCATAGTGCACCAACTACCCACAGGCACAGTATCAGTACTTGAAGATGACTATAAATAGTCCAATTTGACAAAAAATACCAGAGCTCGTGAACTCACACCTGTTCTTGACAAGTTCACCTTTGACCCCCCCGAGAGAAGAGAGAGAGAGAGAGAGAGAGAGGAGAGGAGAGAGAGAGAGAGAGAGAGAGAGAGAGAGAGAGAGAGAGAGAGAGAGAGAGAAAAGAGAAAGAAGAGAGAGAGAGAGAGAGAGAGAGAGAGAGAGAGAGAGAGAGAGAGAGAGAGAGAGAGAGAGAGAGAGAGAGAGAGAGAACTCGAACTCGAACTCGAAAACTTTATTCACAAAAAGGCCATTGGCCCATACATTAAGGGGGGTTGCCGAGCTGCTTAGTATTTTGGTGAGAGGAAAAAAAACACCAAAAAACCCACAAACAACAACAACCTAATAACAACAACACAAATTACTGTATGAACAGTCAGATACACAAATATAACCTACGACAACAATATATCTCTTATTCTGAAAGCTTTACACAAATATAAAGTGAGGCTACGCACAACCTCAGGCTGACTTGACGCCATGAGTAAACAAAGTCGAAAAGAATTAGGCTGCCTACTATATTTTACAGGCATGTAATTCTGCCTAACATCCTCTAATACTGGACAGCATAACACAAAATGTACTTCATCCTCAGGTGCTTGCTTACATAATGGACATAGTAACCTGGGGTCATCAACATCATGTTCTCTATATCTGAACTTATGAACATTTAAATCTGAAACACCAAGTCTAAACTTTGACATAATTCTTTTCAGATGAATGTCCACATCAAGCTTTAGATAAGGTTTGACATCATGTGTACTTGTAAATTGTCTGTACAATAGATATCTTTCACTGGTTTGTATGTGATCACTCCATTGAGAGAGAGAGAGAGAGAGAGAGAGAGAGAGAGTGAGAGAGAGAGAGAGAGAGAGAGAGAGAGAGAGAGAGAGAGAGAGAGAGAGAGAGAGAGAGAGAGAGAAATGGAGAAAGAGAGGGAGAGACGGACAGACAGACAGAGACAGAGATATACAACAGAGAAAATAATTTTTTTAACCCAAAACAGTTCCATTGCCCCTTTTTCTAGAGAAAACTTGCTCTACAATGTCGACACCTTTCCCCCCCCCCCCCCCCGGGGGGCCCCCCCCCCCCCCCCCCCCCCTTTAACCCCCCCCCCCCCCCCCCCCCCCCCCCCCCCCGCCCCCCCCCCCCGGGCCCCCCCGGGGGGGAAAACTACTACAAACCGGGGGTTCCAGTAAACGCACGCAAAACATCTTTCGTACAAAAGAACAACCTTTCCCATGTTCAGAAGGGAGGCCTTTTTTGTGCCCCGGGGGGAAAAGGATGACAAAAAAAATTAAAAAATCCACTTTCACACGGGGCTTTGGGTGTAAAGGGAAAACCCAAAAAAATTTCTTAATTTTTTCCCTTTTCCTAAAAATAAAAAAATAAATGAAACAAATAAAAAAAAAAACCCTGTTCATTGGGGTTGAAATTTAGGGGGTGACGGGGTTTTTCCCGCTATAAAGGGGGCAGTGAAAAGTTTGCACGTGTGTAGGGTGAATGTTGTGTGGGGGTGCGCTGTACGTTTTTGGGGTGGCGTGTGCGCGGGTGAGCGTATGATGGTGAAGGGGGGTTTTTTATCATCATAATAAAAGTAAAAATTTGAGGGGGGTTAAGGAAATAAACCCCCTTTTTTACATAATTTTTCTGAAGTGTAAAAACTTTTGGCTTTTAAATTAAATATATTTAAAAGGGAAGGGCTTCAAACCAAACCACGGGTTACTTTTTTCCACACAAACTTTATGGGTAATTTTATTTTTAAAAATCCAAATTTTTAAACCCACAAAAAAAGGACACAGACCCCTTTTCCACTTTACATCCTTCCTCTAACAGGGGTTTTGGCCCTTTGCCCACACAACATTCAAACTTTTCCGAGGGTTTTCTTAAATCAAAAAGGGCCACCGAAAGATGAAATAAAATGTATAAAAAATTTTTGCTTTAACCCTTCCCTTTCAAATTCCTAAAACCCCATTCCCTCTTTGAAATTCAAGGACCCTAGCCCCCAGATGACACAAAACACACAAAAAAAAAAATCCAGATACCCCCCCCCCCACCCCCAAACGATCAGGGTTAGCTTCATGGGGCTGTCCCACCCATTTTAAAGGCGAGTGTTTAAATCCCCATCACTGAAAAGGGGTTTTTAGAAAGCGGCGTTTGATGTCGTTTAATGAACTTGATTCCACCCGCCTGATATTTCCGAGGTAAAAATCCCCAAGGTCATTCGTTCTGCCCCCTTTGGGGCCCGTCGAGGGAGCTTGCGAGGAAGGCTGAGTACCAGAAAGAACTGGGCGTAAGGTTTTTAAACACCAACCAAAATTTAAAAAGGGATACTTGAGAGAGAGAGGGGAGGGGGAGGGGGAAAGAGAAAAGGAAAAGGGGGAGAAGAGAGAGGGGAAGAGAAGAGAGAAGAGGGCAGCGCGAACCTGGGCCCCCAAAAAAGAGGAGACAAACCGAGACCAAACAACCGACAAAGAAACAGGACAACAAAAAAAAAACAGACAGCCCGAAAAAGAACAAAAACCCCCACAAACACCCAAGAAAAGTAAAAGGTCCCAATCAAAAAACTCATTGAAGAAAAATGAGAGATGGGAAAAAAGAAGAGAAAGAGAATGCCTAGGAGAAACACCCACATACACCCAAACAAACAAAGCGAAAAGAACAAAACAGAAAAAAAAATACCAAAGGGATATAATTCAGGCCCGAAAAGGGGGAAAACAGCAGAACCCCCAAGCCCAAAAAACCCCCTCTGATAAAAAAAAAAAAAGGAAAAAGAACCGGACACAAAAAACATTCAAAGTCACTGGAAATAATTCCTCCCTATTATAAAAACAAAAAAATAAAGCCCCCGGGAAAAAAAAAATCTCCCCCAAAAATTTGACAATCCAAATTTCGTGACCTTTCCAAACCCCTCAAACTTGTGGGTTTTAAAAGGGTTTTTACGATGCGGGCTAACAATACCTTTAGTTAGGAATACACCAAAAACTTTTTTCCCTCCCGCCTTTTGTTTTGTGTAGGTGATGGGCCCGTCCCCAGTCAACCGGGGAAAACTGGGTAAGAGGGAAGGTGTGTACAATTTTAAATCTGTTTTCTTTTCTTTTCGACTGACTTTAAAAAACCCCCATCAGTGGGGATGGTAAAGGGAAAGGGGGGGATAATGTAATCAAGTCACACAAAAAATGGGAAAAAAAATTGAAAAATTTTCCTGAATCCCGCAATTTAAAAAATAAACGTTTAACTAAATTTTTTTTAAAGTAAAGCATATATATCCCCGCCACCAAAAAATTTGGGAGGGGGATTTGTGATGAAACAAGCCTACAAATAAAAAAAAAAAATTTCTCTTTTAAAACATTATGTGGAGGTTGCCTTTTCCTTGGCAAGCACCAAAGCCTAGCCAAACCCTTGTTTTTAAAAAATAAAGAGAAAACCCCTGAAATCAGAGTATGGCCCATTTTTCCCATATGAAGGGGGTAGTTCAAAACAAACACATAGTATTTTGGGCCCGTTTTCTATAAAGAAGGGGGATTTCAAAACAATCACATTTATGGCTTTGTTGTCCCAATGAAGGGGTAAATTCAAAACCCAAACAAAAAATTAAAGGGTAGTTTTTCTATTTTGAAGGGGTTTTTTCAAAACAATCACATTGTAAAGGCTAGTTGTCTATAGGAAAGGGGATTTTAAACAATCCCCATTGTATGGCTAGTTGTCTATTTTTGAAGGGGTAGTTCAAAAACCCAACACCTAGAAGGCCAAATTGTCTATATGAAGGGGTAGTTTTCAAAACCCAAACCCCATAGGGATGGCTGTTTTTCTTTTTATGAAGGGGTAGTTTAAAAAAAATCAAATAAATAAGGGGAATTGTCCCATATTAAGGGTAAGTTAAAACAAACAAAATAGTATGGCTATTTCTATATGAAGGGGGGGAATTTCCCAAAAAAAACAAAATAGTATGGCAAATTTCTATATGAAGGGGGAGTTCAAAAAAATCAATATTTTGGCCCAGTTGTCTAAAATGAAGGGGGAAATTCCCAAAAAAATCCCCCATAGGAATTTGGCAGTTTTCAAAAATGAAGGGGGAGTTTTTAAAAAATCACATATAAAGGGGTATTTCCCATATGAAGGGGAAGTTCCCAAAAAAATCACCCTTCAAAGGCCCAAATTTGTCTATATGAAAGGGGTTTGTTTTAAAAAAATCCCCATAGTATGGCTAGTTGCTATAAAAAGGGGGGAGGGTTTAAAACAATCACATATAAGGGCTAAGTTTTTCGTATGAAGGGGTTTGGGGTTTAAAACAATCACATAGGGATTTTTGGCTAGTTTTCTTAAATGAAGGGGGAGTTCAAAAAACAATCCCCAAAGAGGGGTGGTTTTTCTATAAAGAAGGGGGTAGTTCAAAACAATTTACATAGTAAAGGGGTATTGCTAAAATGAAGGGGTAGTTCAAAACAATCAAAATAAATTTTGGCTAGTTGTCCCATATGAAGGGGTAATTTAAAACAACACATTTTTAAAAGGGGTAATTGTCTATATGAAGGGGGTATATTCAAAACAATCACAAAGATGGCAAATTTTTCTATAAGAAGGGGTATTCAAAACAATCACATAGTATGGCTAGTTGTCTATATGAAGGGGGAATTGAAAACAATCACAAAAAGTATGGCTAGTTGTCTATAAGAAAGGGGGGATTTAAAACAACACAAAAGTTTGGCTAGTTTCAAAATAAGGGGATGGAAAACAATCCCCCCCA
Source organism: Stramonita haemastoma (assembly GCA_030674155.1). Classification (NCBI taxonomy): domain Eukaryota; kingdom Metazoa; phylum Mollusca; class Gastropoda; order Neogastropoda; family Muricidae; genus Stramonita; species Stramonita haemastoma. Next base: position 20,991 of record JASPKP010002387.1, read on the forward strand.
ATAGTATGGCTAGTTGTCCCATATGAAGGGGGAAAATTGAAAAAAAACACATAGGGAAAGGGGTAGTTTTTCTATAAGAAAAGGGTTAAATTTTAAAACCCCAAAACACATAAATAAAGGCTAAAAGTCCCAATTGAAGGGGTAGTTCAAAACAATTTACATAAAAACGCAAACTTCTTATCCACTACTGTGCATTGGGTTTTTAAAACCTCCCAGTCCCTTCCCAGTGTGCACAGAGTGCATAAACCCCGGTTTTAAACCCCGTGGAAAACAACAACAAAACCCCAACAAAACCCTCAAAGGGGAACTTGAAAAGCTTTCAAAAATTTGGGCAAGATAAGGTGTGGGTGTGGGTGTCTGTTGGGGTGTATGTTTTGGGCCCGTTGTCTGTGTGTCTGTGTGTTTATTTTTTTCATTTTATTTTTTTTATATTTGAGGGTAATGGGGTAAGCCCCTTTGGTTTTTTTTTTTACATCCATCCCCGGGTGTATGCCAAATTTTGTAAATGTCCAAATTTTTTCCCACCGGGGACACCAAAAGGGCCCAACCCCCTTTAGGAAAAGCGGAACAGGTTTTGACAAGTGCGGGGAAAAAGTTTTGTTTTGGTTAAGGGTCAAAGGCAAAATTTAAAAACTTGAATCTTGTGTGTTTTGTGTGTGGTTTTGTTGGGTTTTTGTGTGTGTTTGTGTGTGTTGTTTTTGTGGGAATGTATTTTTATGATGCTGCATGGAACACTTTGACAACCAAGACTACACCCAGAAAAGGAAAATGGGAAAGGGGTGACTGTTTTCCAAATATCTCGCTATAATTTGGCCGCCATATTTGAAATTTTAAGTTCAGGAAAAAAAAAGCTTTTGGCCGGGGGCCCCCTGGGTTTGGCAAGAGGGGGGAATAAGGTTTGAACATGGAGTCGGTCTCAGGGCATAACCGAAAAACCCCCCCCCCCACCCCCCCCAAAACCACCAGGCCCAGCACATGCAGAGATTTGTAAACCCCGTGGGTTTCAGTTCTATTAAAACCAGAATTCTTCCCCCGGGGAACCCTTTAAAAAGGGAAAAGCTGTCACTTTAAAAGGGATTCTTCACCCTCCCCCCGGCGGAGGGAAATTGATAAAACCAAGATTTAAAACCCGAAACCCTCTTTTTAGTGCTCAACATTCCGGGGGTTTTCAGCACTTTTTTGTGGGGAAATGTATGATTCCCAACCCACCTCCTCCAATCTGTGGCACAAAAAGGGGGGGGTTTTTCCCCCCGTTTTGGAAAAAACGATGTAGAAAGATTGGAGGGGTAAAATTTTAACACATCGTGGATGAGGGGGGGAGGGGGGAGCGAAAATGTGTGCAAAAACAGCATGGGAATGGTTTTCCCGTGGGCTTTCCTGGGTTTAAGACCCGGGTGTTTTTGTGTGTGTGTTGTGTGTGTGTGATGTGGGGTTTTGTGTGTGTGGGGGGGGAGGGGTGTTTTGTTAGTTGGGGGTGTGCGGGGCAAACCCTGGGGTGGGGTGCATGTGTGTGTGTTTTGTCTGACCCGTCCCGTCTCTAAATGGAAAAAAGGAGGGGAAAGGGAAAGGGAAATAATACTCACAATTGAGCCGGGATGCACCCACCCCCCTTTGGGGAAGGGTCAAAGAGTTTCAAGAGGCCCAAAAAGAGTGGAGGCTGGGGGATTGGAAACTGAAGAAGAGGGCCTCCAATCTGACAGTCCATTTTCCCCGACGTTCCGGGTTCATAAATTGGGGCAATGGCGGGAAAAAGGGACGTGGGGGTAATTTGGCCCTTTTAAAAATCTTTCCCCTCCCACGCACAATCCCCAAAAAAACCCAGCACAAAAATACCCGAAAGGTAATCGAAACCCTAACCCCAGATGGGGAAAGGACCAAAGAAAAATAAACTGAATGCCTTGTCACTCTCAAGAGGAAGTTTTCCCAAAACCCATTTACAGACCCATCACTGAGAAAGTTTTTTTGGTAGTGTGGGGTGGGGTGGGTGTTGTGGTGAGTGTGTTGTTTTGGGGTGTGTGGTGGGTGTTTTGTTTGTGTTTTGGGGTGTTTTATTGAGTTTCCCAATTTACTTTGGGTCCTTTTCCTAAATCTAGTTTTCCCCATTTTGGGGAAATCTTTTACACTCAATGATAAATTTAAAAACCAAAAAAATTTTGTTTTTCTTTGGTTACTTAAAATTTCCCCAAATCTTTTTGAAATTTAAGAAATGGTGTTATCTCGGCCGGGGGGTTTTATAATGCAAACAATCAAATTTCAAAAGTTGGGGGACATTTTGGGAATAAAAGGGCCCGAACAAAAAACGAAGACCCGAGGGCACACACATACACAAACACACACACACACACCCCCACACACACACAC
>JASPKP010002388.1:0-12500 GCA_030674155.1 Stramonita haemastoma
GCATACACTCCAGAGTCACTGGGAGTCCTGTAACTGGCATTTTGATGCACAAAAAGAGAAAAAAGACCACTTTACTCACAGCTCACACAGAAGTGTCTTGCTGGCAGCCAAGCAAGGGAAGCCAGAGAGAGAGAGAGAGAGAGAGAGAGAGAGAGAGAGAGAGAGAGAGAGAGAGAGAGAGACAGACAGACAGACAGACAGACAGACAGAGACAAGACAGACAGACACACAGACACACAGACACACAGACACACAGACACACAGACACACAGACAGAAAATAAATCACCTTATAGGCTTATTGGGGTACCTCCATTTGCTAATATGTTTGAGTGAATTCATTTCTTTTCCTGGTAGACTATCTTCAATTGTTTGTTTGTGGGTTTCCAGACAATCCGTTTACCGCAGATTTTGTGCTTTTTGTAATTGTCTAAGCAATAGTCAGGTCAGAGGCTTCCTCTGCTACTGATAACCATGTAACCCAGTACTACCTGCCACATGTTGGGAGTAAACCCAACCTAAAAATCCGACTTGGAGAGGGATGGGCTCCGTCAGGTTCGATTTGCCCAAGACACACCTATGAAGACAACAAACGAAATCTCCATACGGGATCGGTCGTCGCCGGGGTTACCAAGGACCATGTCTTCTTTTGCACATCAGGACAGAGGTAAAAAGTATGCTACTGGTACACAACACAGCAAGATCTATGCCAGAAACTACATCACCATTGGCACTTGGAATGTACGAACACTAAGAGCACTAGGCAAAGTGGAAGAACTAACACATGAGATGGCCAGATACCAGTAGCACATCCTTGGGCTCTGTGAAGTAAGGCGGAAGAACATGGGAGAAACAACAACCCAGGAAGACCACAAAATATACTTCAGTGGAAAACAGGATAAGCATGAACAGGGTACGGGGTTCCTCATTCACAAGAACACCGTCATAAGCTGTCAGCCAGTGTCCAGCAGACTTATTACCATCCGCATGAGAGCAACCCCCTTCAACATCACAGTAGTACAGGCTTACGCCCCTAATTCAGACAACACAGATGAAGAAATAGAAGAATTCTACAACTAACTACAAGGGTTCTAAATCAAATTCCAAAAGAAAGACATCCTTATTGTATAAGGTGGATTGGAATGCCAAGATAGGAGTAGATGCCAGTAACAACAATCTCCAGCTAGTGAATACACTTAGCCCACATAAAAAATCCAGGAGATGGACATGGCATAGCCCAAATGGTGAACACCACAACAAAATAGATTACATTATGGTGAAGAGACGATTTAGGTCTATTGTAAACACTGCACGAACAGGAAGCTTTCCAGGAGCGGACATAGGGAGTGACCATGATCTTGTAATGATGACATTCCGACTCCGTCTTAAAAAATTCACAAGCAGAACAACATCAGGATCGTTTGACCTTGAAAAGCTGAAGGATCCAGAGGTAGCAGACATTTTTCAGGCAAGGATAGGTGGGAAGTTTGCAGCACTCACTCTGATAGACTCATATGATATGGATATAGATACCTTGACGGATGGTTTCAACACAGCATTGACTGAAACAGCAAGTGAACTTCTTGGCAAATATCGACCAGTCAAAAAACCTTGGGTCACACCTAACATCTTACAGCTAGGTGACAGACGTAGAAAGTTGAAGAAAAAGAAAAATGAAACCGCAGGAAGAGCAGAACAATATAGGGCACTCAACAAAAGAATCAGGTGGTCCATGACAAAAGCAAAGGAGAAATGGATTGGCAAACAGTGCCAAAACATTGAAGAAAATATCAAGAAAAACAAGAACAAGAAAGCATATCAACTGGTGGAAGACCTGACTGGCACAAAACAGGGAAGAAGCTCAACAATCCAAGACAAAAATGGGTAGTACCTCACTGATGACCAGGATATTCTGAACAGGTGGACAGAATACTGCTCCGACCTCTATAACTTCAAAACCACATGAGATCCAGAGGTCCTCAATGTCCCCACAAGCACAGATACAGAAAGCCACCATATCATCAGAGATGAAGTGGAAACAGCAGTCAGATCGCTGGAAAAGGGGAAGTCAGCAGGGGCTGACAACATTCCTGCTGAGTTGGTTCAAGCTGGAGGGGAAGCCATGATCAACGCTCTACTTAAAATATGCAACAAGATCTGGCAGATAGGAAAATGGTCAACACCATGGACACATTCACTCATCATCACCCTCCCCAAGAAAGGAAATCTTCAGCAGTGCCAGAATTACCGCATAATCAGCTTCATATGCCACTCAAGCAAGGTCATGTTGAAGATTATATTGAACAGACTGAAGCCACAAGCAGATACCATCATTGCTGAGGAACAAGCAGGTTTCAGAGCAGGGCGTAGCACAACTTAACAGATATTCCACCTTAGAATACTCTGGGATCAGTACCTTCAACACCAACAAGACCTCTACCACGTATTTATTGATTTTAAGACGGCATTCGACAGGGTGTGGCATGCAGCTTTGTGGGCAACCATGAATTTGTACAGGATCAATGTAAACCAGATCAGAGTCATCAAAGAGCTGTACAACAAGGCCACCAGTGCAGTGTACTACAACAGCAAAATTGGAGAGTGGTTTCGAACAACAGTTGGAGTAAGGCAGGGCTGTCTACTCTCACCCACTCTTTTCAACATCTTCAGTGAGAGAATCATGGCTGATGCACATGAACACCATAAAGGATCAGTCAGCATTGGTGGCAGAACAATCACAAACCTCTGCTTCACAGATGACATTGACAGACTAGCAGGATCAGAGCAAGAGCTTGCCAGCTTAACAGAACATCTGAACAAGGCCTCTAAAACATACAGCATGGAAATCAGTGCAGAGAAGACCAAACTGATGACCAATAATACCAAGGGCATCAGCACTGATATCAGGGTCAATGATCAGATGCTGGAAACAGTTCAAAGCTTCAAGTACTTGGGAGCGGTCGTATCAGACAAGGGGTCCAAGCCAGAGGTAGTATGCATGATTGCACAGACAATAACAGCACTGTCGAAACTGAACACCATCTGGAAAGATAAAAATATTTCACTCAAGTCCAAGATCACACTAATGCGCTCCCTTGTCATATCCCCGTTCCTGTATGCCTGTGAATCGTGGACCCTGAGTGCAGATTTGGAGAGAAGAGTACAGGCAGTAGAGATGAGGTACTTCAGGAGACTCCTTGGCACCTCTTACAGAGACCACATAAGCAACGAAGACGTGCATAACCGAATCCAGCAAACCATTGGCTCCTATCAAAATCTTCTATCAATCGTAAAGAAGCGTAAACTTAAATGGTATGGGTATGTAACAAGATCAAAAGGACTTGCAAAAACAATACTGCAAAGCACTGTCCAAGAAGGAAGAAAAAAAGGCAGACCAAAGAAGAGATGGGAGGACTACACCAGCGAATGGACAGGCCTAGAATTCAACATTTTGAGAAAGGCAGAACAGAGAGAGGAATGGAGGGAACTGGTTGTCAAGTCTTCATGGGTGCCCTCACAGTCGCCAGACTAAGGAATAGATAGATAGATAGATAGATAGATAGATAGATAGATAGATAGATAGATAGATAGATAGATAGATAGATAGATATTGTCTAAGGACGTTTTATTTTTACAGCCCCCCCCTTCCCCGACACAAGTGCATGCGCAAGCACACACGCACGCTCGTAGGCACGCACGCACGCACGCACGCACGCACGCATGCATGCAAGCACGCACCACGCACGCACGCACACACACACGTTTATTTTACTCTTTTTGTGCTCACAGAGATGTCAGCTAGTGGAGGACAGCTGCACATGCAGAAGAGGGAAGCACCATTCATAGGGGAGAGATCAATCAACGAAGACGCTTTAACCGACAGCCCGGAAAATCCCGTGTGATATACAGCGTGTTTTGCCTGATTGTGAATCACAACACCTGCTTCAGCAATGACAAGAATGTTATAGTAGTCGTTCAGCTGTGACGAACTTTAATGACCAAACAAACATAGACATGGTAAATTAAAATACGATGAGATTAAAAAGAAACATGTCTTCAATATCTGATTTACATTGAACTTCAGATTCATAACGTGATTGCCATAAAGTCACGCAGACTTAATTCAGACATCAAAAGAACCAACAGCTTGTAAGGATAATCTCTTTCCACTGCTGACGTAGAAATGACTGAAATGTGAGCAAAATTTAGAAACAGACATGGGGTATTCTTCTTAATGTTCTATCTTCTTAAAAATATATAATACACTATATATCTTATTGCATCTGATGGACACTTATCATTTCTAATAATGTTAGTTTATTTGTATGTGCATGTTTAGGCACTTAATGTCAGTGTAAATTTTGATAGCAAGTTACTTGTGCTTTGACAATATATGACAAAATCACAGAGTGAATGAAATATATCTTCTATGTTGTTGCAGTTTTGCCATTTATAGAAAGTTTTCATATGGTAATTGTGTTAACAGCTCGGATGGTTCTGTTACCATGGTGTATATTCTTCTGTCAATAATTTTAAAAAAGTGTTTTGTGAACTATCGGATTTATTAGCCTGAAGTATTTTATATACAGGGCCATAAATCTTTCTTTAAATAGAGCTACGTAACAGGAAACATGAAAAAAATTATCACAAAAACATACAACGACACAGCATCCAAATATTGGTACAGAAACACGCACGCACGCACGCACGCACGCACGCACACACACACAAACACACACCACACACACACACACACACACACACACACACACACACACACACGTGCGCGCGCGTGGGCGCACTTGTTTCTACACACATTTTTCTATTCTTTTTATTCTGTTCTCAGAAATGTGCATCTGTAGAGGTTGCATTTTTCAAAACATTTTTCTTCCATATGCTTCATGTCCAAAACACAGGATGAAGTGAGCATGACTGAGGTGTGGACAGCTCACAGACATCTCCTGTCACTGATGAGCACCACGCCGCCGTCTGTTCCTCCCACAACACATGATCTTGATGAACTCCTCCCTGAACCTCCTCCCAGTCAGACAGTACAGGTAGAAATTGATGGCCGTGTTGATATCACTGAGAAGATTACACATGATGCCAATACCTGGAAGAGTCAATACCAGAAAAGTCACAGACACCACAATGACAGTCACTGTCACAGACCTGGCTGCTTTTTCACGAGCTTGAACTTGTTCAGCATCTCCTTGGCTGAGGACTTTGCCGGCTGCTTTGACTGACTGGTTGAGTTTCCAGATCAGAACAATGTTTGACACAGCCATGATGATGAAGGGCAACAGACTGTAAAATGCAAAGTCAATGTAAACAAATATGTTTGAAACAAAATACATATAGATGCTGTCAACAGTTAGTAGCCTACACCCACAGTTGTTACCTAGAGAATCACAAGATAACTGCAGTCCATAAAGATTATGTGAATACACAAGGGCGAAGAACACAACGATTCCCAATATCAACAAACGAACTCTTTGGCGTGTGCACAGTAGGTTGACACGATGTGGCCACACAACAGACAGTGCTCTGTGTACTGTCATACAGACCAGAAACCAAGCACTAGTGACCATGGCCCCCGTGTACAGCCAGGTGGTAACTCTACAGAACCCAGTGTTTAGGGCATACAGTTTTACACCAAAAACAAATTTAATCAATTCCAGCAGTGGTATCATCAGAATGTATATCAAGTCAGAAGCAGCCAGAGCAATGAAGTAGAGGTTGATGGTGGCGTCACCTGACTTCATCCGTTGTATGATGACGATGGTCATGATGTTTCCAAACAATCCAAACACAAGGATGAAAAAATACACATAGGGCACCAAATCTACTGCAATGATGTAGATAGCATAGTGTGTATAATACTTCTCAGTAGTGCGTACAGGACTGTCCACTGTGGTAGTATCATTCCATGAGTCAGTCCACAATGGGGTTCTCACTGCAGCACTGGAATTGTCCATAGTGTAATCTGGCTGAAAATGAAACAAAAACCCTTAAAGAGTTTATCCAAAAAATGTATGTATAAAGAAATTAAAAAAAAAAACACCCACTTTTCACCATCCAAAAAGCAGCACTATACTATCTTACAGCCCCGAACCCCCCCCCCCCCCCCCCCCCCGCCCCCTCACACTATTTTAATTATTACAAAAAAATGCTACATATAACTATCACATTAAGCCAACATTCCTGGTTATGTGATACAGTAAGTGCATGTACAAATGCAGCCAACTGGTTTTTTTTCTGTTTAAAAAAAAACAACCAATATCAAAGGTAACTGTAGAATACGATAACAGAATGAACACATCATAAACGAAAGAAAAGAAAACAAAGCATAAACAATTTCAAAACAGCCAACACATTCCAAGCAACAGAGGACTAAGTATAATGCTGACATCCACCAGTCATCCACAGGTGATAATCTAAAGCAAAATGACCTGTCCAGAAAATCCATAGGCCTGGGGGTCGAGTTCAGCCCAAAGCCAGACCCTCCCTCCCTCCCTCCCCTATCCTGAGCATGGTTTGGGGGCCATGTGTGCATCTACATAAAGGCCCCAGCCCACAGCCTCATCCAAAGAACCTGCAGTGGAGTGACATGGAAACAAACGCTAACTGCACAGGGAAAAATCCTCCCACCAGACAGCTGTACTTTGGTGGTGACTGGAACATGCACTCTGATAGCTTCAGGTCAAAGTCTGAGGCAGCAACCTCCCCACTGCTCCATTACCCCTTACAAAAAGCATGAACTTTATCATCAAAAGGAAAGTACCAGCAGTTGTGGCACAATGGTTAGCACTCTGGATATTGGACTAGAAGATTGCAGGTTCAAATCCCGTAAGAGACATAGGAATTTTTTGGACTGCAGCCAGCTTCTACCTAGAGTGAGTGTGCTGTGGCCTCAGTGGAGAAGACTGGGACCACACAGTCGAGCTTCATCCACTTAAGCAGATGCGAGTTTGAGAGTGTTGCTTAAATTACCTGACCAACTCTGCAGGTGTCTGTATTTCTTGGGCCTGGTTGAAGCCCGTATATATTATGAGAGTAAGCGTAAAGTACAATTTATGATTTTAACGAGACTTATCTGAAAGTTGAGGCTAAATTAGGATTATTTAGTGTCTAGGAATGGGGAATGAGCAATTATGTGAAATGCGATGCACGCACATCTTGCCAGTATTCAGACACCAATGACCTCTAATATAAATGTAACTGACAATACCTGGGCAGGTAAAGAAGGATCATTAAGAGCCGAGATGAGTGGGCAGGTAATTGCTCACTCCTCATCCCTAGACTCTAAATAATCCTAATTCAACATCAACCTACGGGTAAGTAGGTCCACTGCACACATCTCAAGTAAGTCCACTGCACACATCTCTTCCTCCATCCCCGTCCTCTTCCTCTGATAGTCCCCCTCACTCACCACCTCCATCTTCAACCTCTTTACCTCCATCTAACCTTCTTCATTTATGTCTACTTAATGCACAATCCATCTGCCCAGAGGGTAAAGCCGACTTTCTTTCTGATTCCATATCTGAACACAACATCGATCTTGCTTTCCTCACAGAAACCTGGCTAAACCATCAAGGTCATGAACCAATAATTGAACAGCTGACACCACCTGGCTACACGACTCTTTCTTTCCCCCGACTCTCCCGTGGAGGTGGCATTGCTGTCATCTACAAAGACACACTGCACCCAGCTCTTTCTTCCTGCAACTATCTCCCTTTCTCACCTGAATCTTTTGAAGTGTCTGAACTCAACATCAACTTACCAGCCATTCTATTACTTTCTGCTGTCTGTACCGTCCGCCTCCTAGCCATAAAAACAATCTAACATCTTCACTTTTCCACCAAGAGTTTCAGTCCCTCCTTGATCACTACAGCTTGTCTCCTAAGAAACTTATCATTCTCGGTGACTTCAACTTCCACTTCGACAACCAGTCTTCTCCCGATGTCAAACGTCTTTCTCTTTTCTTATCTAACCACTCTCTTTCCCAGCTAGTAAATGAACCTACACATAGATCAGGGCCACATCTTATGACTGGCTCATCACTGATGCCTCACTAAATCTCATCACATCCGTATCTGTCACTAATGAACTGCTTTCTGATCATTCTGCTATCCTTTTCTTTCTCAACATCGCAAAGCCTATCAAAAAGAAAAAACACGTTACCCGTCGCAACCTCAAGGCCATCAATATTCAAATATTTTCTTCCCAAGCTGCTGAAACGCCTATCACAAGCTCCTGATAACACTGACCCTTCTACACACTACAGTAATGTTCTCAGTCAACTGCTCGATGAGCATGCACCTTCTTCGGACCTCTTCCTGCGCGATAGACCCTGTGCCCCATGGTACACTCACGAAATTTTGGTTGCAAAGCGTAAACGCCGACAGCTAGAGCGGCAGTGGCGCAAAATAAAAACTGAAATTAACAGACAGCTTTTACGAAAACAAACCAACAAAGTGAAATCCTTAATCCATTCAGCTAGACAAATTTCTATTCTGCTCAAGTTCTCAATGCTACATCAATGAAATCTCTTTTTTCCCTCACCTCAACTCTTCTTGGATCTGATAAGGCAAGTCCTCTGCCTACCGCCTACAGCCATTCTGAACTTCCTGCATTTTTTCTTCCTTCTTCTCTGACAAAGTCCGCAATATTCGTTCCAGACTGGATCAGTCTTCTTTCCAACCTGCGCCTCCTGATCCCCAATTCGCTGGCACTCCTCTCCTTTCCCTTCATCCAGCAACCGAAAGTGAAATCATGACAATTTTGAAAGAAATGACGATAAAATCATGCGATCTTGATCCCAATACCTGTTTCTCTTTTCACTCAGTGCCTTCCACAGCTTATACCCACCATCACGAAAATTGTAAACTCATCTCTTCTTTCAGGGATTTTTCCACCAGCTCCTCAAAACTGCAATAGTTACACCCCCTACTCAAAAAGCACGACCTCGACCCTAACACTCTGAGAAACTATAGACCTGTTTCCAATCTTGCCTTTTAATCTCTAAATTCCTTGAAAAAGTTGTTCTGAAACAACTCAACAGCCATCTCCATTCCAATAGTCTCCTCCCCCCCGTTCCAGTCTGCCTACCGCATCAACCACAGCACCGAAACCACCCTAGTGCACACCTTAAACTCGCTTCTACATGCTTCTGACTCAGGGAAAATCTCCCTCCTCACTCTTCTCGACTTATCTGCAGCATTTGACACTATAAACCATTCAATTCTTCTCTCCCGTCTCCAAAACACTTTCGGTATTAAAGGCACTGCCCTCACCTGGTTTAGTTCGTACCTGACAAACCGATTCCAAACTGTGGCAGTAAACAAGATTCATTCCACACCAACCAAACTAGAATGCTGAGTCCCTCAAGGATCTGTTCTAGGCCCTGTTTCTCTTTACTCTCTATACTGCTCCCCTATCACATGTTATTAAACGGTCATCAGATCAACCATCACTTTTATGCAGACCACTCTCAGATTTTAAGCAGTGATACACCTGAAAACCTGCCTTCTCTCTTGACAAATATGTCTTACTGCCTTCAAGATATCCAAAACTGGATGATACAGAACAAATTACAATTAATCGCAGATAAAACCGAATCCATGCTTGAAGGGACCAAACACAACCTGTCTTTTATCACAACAACTTCAATAGAAATTCGGCAATACGTCAGTCCCTCTATCCAGTGCTGTAAAGTATCTAGGAGTCGTTATTGACAACACACTCTCCATGCAAAAATTCATCACCCAGACCTGTCAGTCATGCTACTATCAACTACGGCGCATTAGTGCAATTCGAAAGTACCTGTTCACTGATGCAACATCCAAACTAGTCACTTTCTCTTATTCTTTCAAGTCTGGACTATTGCAATTCTCTTTTGGCTGGTCTGCCAGCATCATCTATCCACTCTCTCCAACGTATACAAAACTCTGCAGCTCGACTGGTCCTCAGAAAGAAAAAAAATCTGAACACAATTACTCCTCTCTTGCAATCTCTCCACTGGCTGCCTGTGCCACAGAGAGTTAACTACAAGATCATACTCTCTGTTATAAATGTCTCCACAAAACAGCACCCTACTCACCTCTTGGAATGTCTTCACGTGTACACACCTTCTCGTTCCCTCCACTCGGCTGCAGATACCTTATCCTTAAAAATTCCGAATTCAACCTATCTACCGTTGGCCGCCGCTCTTTTTTCTATTTCTGGTCCATCAATCTGGAATGACCTCCCTCTCTCCCTTCGGCAAAAGCCTACATATGACACTTTTAAATCCAACTTCAAGACACACTTGTTTCAAACCTAAGATTTTTGCCTTCTGTTTTCATCTCCTATTTGTCCTTGCCTTCAACAATTGAAATTCCATTCACCATGTCAAAATGTATAACCTCTAAAGTGTGTGTGTGTGTGTGTGGTGTGTGTGTGTGTGTGTGTGGGTGTGTGTGTGTGTGTGTGTGTGTGTGTGTGTGCGTGTGTGTGTGTGTGCGTGTGTGTTGGTGTGTGTGTGTGCGCGTGCGCGCGTGTGTGTGTGCTTTCGTACTTGCTAGAATTATTTATTGTCGTTTGGTTGTTGTTGTGGAGGGTCGAGTGCAAGGCTTTGATTTGTTTTTACAAGATATAGTCTAATATAAATTCCATGTATTAAAATTTTTATTAGTAGTAGTAGTAGTTAGTAGTAGTAGTAGTAGTAGTAGTAGTAGTAGTAGTTGTAGTAGTAGTAGTAGTAGTAGTAGTGTATTCTACACAGACCAAGATTGGGGGTGGGTGTGGAGGGTAAGCTGTGGGGTGTATATATTTTATATAAATACATTTTTTTTTTTTTTACATGCAGTACCCATGTGTATGCAGTTTTTTTCAATTTGATCATCTGTTCCCACCACCGGCACACGATGACCTACTTTACGAAAAGCGGAACAGGATTTAACAAATGTGTGCAAGGTGTTCTGCATGCGTTTGCACACGGGCCTCGGTTTACTGTCTCTTCCGAAGGACTTTCGGGAGAGTGGAGTCAACCTGATGTTAACTCCAGGAGAAAAATCTTCTCGAACCCCGTTCAAATTGCGAGTGCAAGATGAAAAGAGGAAGAGGAAGAGGGGGAGGGGGGAGGTACGAGGCTCTGTACACACCACACACACACACACACCAGACACACCACACACACACACACACACACACACAACACACACCCACACACACACAACACACACACACACACACACACACACACAAAAGCCAAAAGACAGTTAAAGACATAACATCTGATGAACTGAACACCCATTTCTCAAACATCGCTACTAAAATCATATCATGGGATAAGTCAAATGAAAATGACCTCCAATGCTTAGAACAATATATTGATTCAAAAGAAATTAAATTCCCTGTTGAATTATTGCAATGACAATTAAAGACGTGTTGAAAAGTCTATCTCTCAACAAAAATTCCAGAACACGTGTCCTTGACAATATGGATGGAAAAATATTGAAACATTCTGTCCTATTATAGCTGAAACACTGACATATCTATATAACTTGTGCATAATAAGAGCAACTTTCCTCTCATATTTTAAAAAGGCAAAAGTCATACCTGTCCACAAATCTGGAGATTCCTCTTGTCCTTCAAATTACAGACCAATCTCAATCCTATCGGTCTTATCTAAACCCATCGAAAAACATATCCAAAAATCTTTATATTCCTACTTTATTAACAACAATCTAATAAATGAAGATCAGTCAGGCTTTCGTAAAAACTATTCTTGTCACACAGCTCTAACTCAACTTACAGACAGTCTCCTACACCAACATTAAATGAAAATAACTATACAGGCCTAATTTTTGTTGACTTTGAAAAAGCATTTGATGTAATTAATCACTCCTTGCTAGTGCGTAAACTTCACCTATATAAACTAACACCTGAAATAATCAATCTTTTAAAAAGTTTTTTGTTAGATAGACAGCAGCTGGTAACTGCAAATAATCCAAATCAGATTTAGTATCTATTAAATATGGAGTACCACAAGGATTAATTTGGGTCATCTTTTGTTCTCAATATATGTAAATGACTTACTCTTATTTCTAGATTTTAGCTGTGAAATGTTTGCTGATGACACATCCCTCTTTGTAGTGATACTGACCCCACAGACTAACACTCAAACTCCCAAAACAATATCAACAAATTGATTACTTGGACTCAATTAAACCATATGTCCTTAAATGCACAAAAAAACTAAAAAGTATGTACATACTAGCAAGAAAAAAGAGGCAAAAATGAAAAGTAAATTTTCAACCTCTGTTGATAGATCAAATCATTATTGAAGAAGTTGACTCACACAAAATTCTGGGTGTAATTATCGACAAAAATCTTACTTTGACTGACCATGTGATGGCACTAGGAAAACGTCTTACAAACAAGGCACGTCAGCTATCAAAAATAAAACACTTTCTAGATAGTCATTCACGCAAACTTTTTTTTGTGGACACATCTTGC
>JASPKP010002388.1:17500-23349 GCA_030674155.1 Stramonita haemastoma
GCGCGCAAGATGTTTGCGTGCTTCGCACACGGGCCTCGGTTAACAGTCTCATCCAAAGACTTTTTGGGGGGGAGTGGAGTCATCACTGATGTTAATCCAGGGGGAAATCCCCTCGAACGGGAATCGAACCGGGTGTTAAATTGTAGGCAATATTCTGACCACTAGGCTTTCCGTCCCCCTAAGGGGTGCCGTGTCGGTAAGTTATCGTGGTAGATGGGATATCCAGCAGAATTTTGTTGTTGTTTTTGTTTGGCCCCTTTGGATTAAAGGTTCGTTTCTCTTGGGGTGACGCTTCATTTTTATTATTATTATTATTATTATTATTATTATTATTATTATTTTTATTATTATTATTATTATTTATTATTATTTTTTAGTTTATATCGAGGATAATGGAAAAAGCACACACGTGTTTTACTTTTTTTTTTTTTTTTTAACCCAGTCCCCGTGGTGTATGCAGTTTTGCAAATCTTTTCATCTGTTTCTACCGGCACACGGGTGGCCTACTCTTACGAAAAGCGGAACAGGATTTAAGTGTGTGCAAGATGTTTCTGCCTGCGTTGCACAGGGGGTTTTCGGTTTATAGTCTCATCCGAAAGACTTTTGGGGAGAGTGGGTCAGATTGAGTTAACTCCAGAGGAAAAAATCCCCTTGAACGGGAATCGAACCCGGGTCGAAATGCCAGTGCAATGTTCTGACCCCTAGGTATCTGTCCCTATTCATCACAAAATGATTTGCTTTTACTTCACCCCTTTTTTTTGTTTTGCTAGGAGCCTTTTAGGTAAGTGGGGGAAATTGATAACTTTTGAGTTTGATTGATTATAAAACTATAGCCATCAAGTTGATGATTTTGGATTTGATTGATTTAAAACTATAGCCATCAAGTTGATGATTTTGAGATTTTGATTGATTATAAACTAAGCCATCAAGTTGATGATTTCGAGATGTGATTGATTATAAACTTTGGCCATCAAGTTGATGTTTTGAGATTTTTGTTTTTTTATAAAAAATTAGGACCTAGCCATTCTTTTTACCTTGGACTGAAATATCAAGGGTAATTTTGTTTCTTTTGTTTTAAAACACCTTAAAAAACAACAACCCTACCCTGCCCTTATCTGATCACCTTTGGGTATGGTCTCTTTTCTTTTATTTGAATCATTATTGGTGTTGTTGTTTAGTTCGAGGGGGGGTTTTTTTATCTTGATTTATCCCTGATAAGGATGGGGGACTGGAAGTAAAAAAGCCACTAGTGCGCTTATTCATTATTCTCGAAATGAAAAATTTTTCCTTGTTTTGCCTTGCCCATTTTCGATACAAAAATTGTCAGCTTCTCAGTCACTTTTTGTGTTTATTATTTTAGTTTGTAATATTTTGTTCATAAAATTGTCCAATTTAAAAACTTTTTTCGTATTGGTAGCCTTTCTTTCTTTAAAAAAACAACATTTTTTTTTAGAGATTAACAAAATGTTAAGGACTAGAAATTGACCTCCGGTGCAAGTGAC
The DNA here is from genome assembly GCA_030674155.1 of Stramonita haemastoma. Taxonomy (NCBI): domain Eukaryota; kingdom Metazoa; phylum Mollusca; class Gastropoda; order Neogastropoda; family Muricidae; genus Stramonita; species Stramonita haemastoma. The sequence goes on from JASPKP010002388.1 coordinate 19,003, forward strand.
TCATAATGTGGTGGGGGTTTTAAAATAGTTTTAATTATTTTATTATCGTCCAATTCACTTAAATGGAAGGACGCCACAGCAAAGAACGACCCAAAACATTCAATTCCAATCGTTGGTGTAGCGTGCGACATTGTGATTTTAGTGACATAGCAATATTTCAATTATACTGCAAGGTGGTGTGTGTGTGTGTGTTTTTTTTCTTTCTTTTTTTTTTTAAAGAGCAACAACAAAAAAAATAAAACCCCAAAGGATTAGGAATAAAATCATTTAATATCTTTATCGTATTAGAACAAAAAGAAAACAATGCAGCGGTATTGGATGATTTCAGCAGAATTCTGAGGGGTGAGAATGAATGAATGAATGAATGAATGAATGAATGAATGAATGAATGAATGAATAATAAATGAATGAATGAAATTTAATGAATGAATGAATGAATGAATGAAAAATTTTTATTTACCAAGGGTAAAGAGTAAGCATGCACATACTTTTTTTTCTGCTTAGGGAATAGCAGCCCCCCCCCCCCCCCCCCAAGCAAACAAAAAACCCCAAACAACTTACAAACAACCCCCCCCCCAAAAAAAAAAAAAAAAAAAAAGCAATAACCCCCACAAACACAAAATATAACCAAAGAGAAAAACCCCCTCAACACCAATAACAGTTTAACGTGATTTGAGAAAAAAAATAGTAATTTAAAATGCACAATCCCCACTACATAATTGATGATCATTTTTTTTTAAAAAAAGGCAAAGAAGATAGAGTCATGTATTCCCCAAACACATAATCCCTAAGTGTCCGAACATTAATGTAGAACAGTTTTACTGTTTAATAAAAAATAAAAATAAAATAAATCAGACAGATTAGAATTGAGGAGAGAGGAGAGAGAGAGGAAGGAGGGAGAAAAGAGAAGGAGAGAGGAGAGAGAGGAGGAGAGAGAGGGAGGAGAGGGGAGAGAGAGAGGGGAGAGAGAGGAGAGGGAGAAGAGACAGAGACAGAGACAGAGACAGAGACGAGAAGAGGACCCCAAACCAAAGCAGTTTTATTTAACGAGGGTAATAGATTAAGTAAAAGACTTTTTTTCATCCAGCCCTCAAAAAAAGAGGAGAGAGAGAGGAGGGAGAGAGAGAGAGAAGAGAAGGAGGAGGAAGAGAGAGAGGAGAGAAGAGAGAGAGGAGGGAGAGAGGAGAGAGAGAGGGAGAGAGAGAGAGAGAAGAGGAGGAGGGGAGAGAAAAGAGGGGAGAGAGAGAGAGAGAGAGAGAGAGAGAGGAGGAGAGAGAGAGAGAGAGGAGAGAAGAGAGAGAGAGAGATTTGATTTGATTAATTTTTAATTGATTTATTTTTTTTATACCAGGTAATGAAATAAGCATCCTGTGCTTTTTTTTGCATCCAGTCCCCGTGTGTATGCAGTTTTGTAAATTTATCTTTTCCCTCCGGCACCCGAGGGCCTACTCTTACGAAAAGCGGAACAGGTTTTAAAGGTGTGCAAGGTGTTCTGCGTGCGTTCGCACAAGGGGCGAGGTTTTAAAAGTCTCATCAAGGATTTGGGGGAGAGTGGAGTCAGCCTGTTTAAAATAGGAAGAAAATCTTCTCGCCCGGACTCAAAACCCCTGGGTCGTCAAATTGCCAGGCAGGTTTGACCACTAGGCTATCGTTCCCCCTTCCCAGAGAGAGAGAGAGAGAGAGGAGAGAGAGAGAGGAGGAGAGAGGAGGAGGAGAGAGAGAGAGAGGAGAGAGAGGGGAGAGAGGAAAAGAGAAGAGAGAGAGAGAGAGAGAGAGAGAGAGGAGGGAGGAGAGGAGGAGAGGAGAGAGGGGAGAGAGAGAGGGAGAGTGAGAGAGGAGAGAGAGAAGAGAGAAGAGAGGGGAGAGAAGAGAGAGGGGGGAGGGGGACGAGGAGGGGGAGAGAGAGAGAAGAGGGGAGAGAAGGAGAGAGAGGAGAGAGAAGGGAGAATGTGTGAGTGCGCGCGCGAGCGGGGGGTATTTGCGTTGTATTTTATTGTGTATTTTTTTTAAAATCAGGTCTGTCAAAATATTTATTTTCATAATTATATCACATGTAATTTGCGGATTGTTTTTTCTGGCGACCATCATAAACACTGGGTGGACACAGAATGTCCGTTCTGCAAGTTAATTGCCCATATGACATTTCTAAAATTTTTTCCTTTATTGAGAGTTCATTATCTATCTATCTATCTACTATTATCTATCTATCTATTATCTATCATCTATCTATCTACTATCTATCTTATATCTATTAAACTATCTATCTAAACTATCTCTCTATCTCTCGTCTGTCTGTTGTCTGTCTGTCTATCTATCTATCTATCTATCTAAATTTTCTATCTATTAAACTATCTATTATTTATCTATCTTCTATTATCTATCTATCTATCTATTTTATCTATCTATCTATTATCTACTATCTATCTATCTATCTATCTATCTATTGTAGTCTGTATGTCTGTCTGTCTGTCTGTCGTCTATCTATCTATCTGTCTGTCTGTCTTCTGTTTGTCTGTCTGTCTGTCTGTCTGTCTGTCTGCCTTGTCTTTCTACCTACCTACCTACCTACCACTACCTACCTACCTACCTACCTACCTACTACCTACCTACCTACCTCCACCTATCTTTCCTACCTACCTACCCACCCACCTATCTATCTAATTTTACTATCTATCTATCTATCTATCTATCTATCTATTATCTATCTATCTATCTGTTGTCTGTCTGTCTGTCTGTCGTCGTCTGTTGTCTGTCTATCTATTTAGTTGCCGACCGTGGGTGCACCTCCGAAGACTTGAATCCAATTCCCTCCTTCCTCTCTCTCTGTTCTGCCTTTCTCAGGGTTTTCTCGGGGTTCTAGGCCTGTCCATTTGATGTTGTCCTCCATTCTTTTTTGGTTGCCCCCTTTTTCTTTCCCCCCTGGAAAAGTGCTTTCGTATTTTTTGCAAAACCTTTTGACTTGTGAATCCCTACATTTAAAATTTATGCTCTTTTACGAAATTTTTTAGGAAGTTTTCGCAGGGCCCCAAGGGTGGTTTGGAGTTGTTTTACATGTCTTGTTTTTATTAGCCTTTTTCTTTGAAAAAACAAGCTTTTTTGGTGGTAACGTGTGGAATGATAATTGAAGGGGAATGGCTTCCCCCCCCTTCCCTCTTTTTATTTCGGGATGTTTGGAATAAGCACGCGTGTCTTTCGTTTATCGTTCCGTCTGTTTTTGAGTTTCGTCAATTTTGTCTCCGTTCCCCGGACACATTGGGTACTCTTCAAAAAGTGAAGGGTTTTAAATTGTGTGCAAGATGTCCTGCTGCGTCGGTACACGGGACCTGGTTTAGGGAGTTCATTTCAAAGGAAATTTTAGGGCGGAGGGGGTGGAGGCGCACATTGTTAACTCAGAAGGAAAAAAAAAAAAAGGTGTCCCTTAACCAGTTGGGTTATACTTTGTCTTATTTTGTGATGTTTTTTTTTTTCTCCCCCGATTGACGTCAATAGATTGTTGAAAGGATTAGTGGGGGTTGCCTTTAACCCCGGGGGGAGGTTTTTGAGTTTTTGAAATAATTGAGGGGACATTCATGACGCGGGGGAGAGCTGTAAAAACCCAAATGATGGAAACCTCTGGAGGCGGTGCGTGCGTGCGTGCGTGCGTGCGTGCGTGCGGGGGCGGGGGTTTTGTGTGTGTGGGTTTGTGTGGTGTGTGTGTGTGTGTGTGGTGTGTGTGTTGTGGTGTTGTGTGGGGGGTGTGTGTGTTGTGTGTGTTTTGTTTTGGGGTGGGTGTGTGTGGGGTGTTGGTGTGTTGTGTGTATGTGTGGGGTGTGTGTGTGTTGTGTGTCAATAAATTAAATCAAATCAAATTTTTATTTCCCGATGGTACATTGGTAAGCATCGATTTGCTTTTTTCCTCAAGCCATCTATCTAAGGAAAAGAAAAAAAAATCGAAAAAACAACAAAAATCAAATCAAAACAAAAAAAAACAAAAAACCAAAAAAAAAACCAAAACAGCAAAAAAGATTTTTGTGTGTGTGTGTGTGTGTGTGTGTGTGTGGGTGTGTGTGTGTGTGTGGGGGGGGGTTTTTGGTGGGTTTTGTGTTTTTTGAACAATCAACAATCAATAATCAATCAACAATCAATCAATCAATCAATCAATCAACCCCCAATAAAATCAATCAATTTAATTCAGTTTTTGAGGGCCCTAAGGGGCCCCTATGAAAAGCAAAAATGGAGCAGTTGAGGTGATAAAATACAAAAGGTCACGTTTTTGTTACAGGCACCGAAAGACCCCCCAGTGTGTGTTGTGTGGTTGTGTGTGTGTGTGTTTTTTGGGGGGGTGTGTGTGTGTGTGTGTGTGTGGGT
>JASPKP010002389.1:0-5000 GCA_030674155.1 Stramonita haemastoma
TTATAATGAATAAGCGAGTGACGAAGTCGAGTGGTTAATCAAGATCGTTGTATTTCAGTCCTGCGGGTCCATGAAGTCCTGCGTTCGAATCTCGGAAGCCTCTCGTGAATCAAGGGTGGGGGGGAGGGGGGAGGAGGGGTACGATCTCCTAGGTCAACTTTAAGTGAAGTGCAGACCTGCGGGTCCCTTAATTTTCTTCGCATAAGATCAACTATGCACGTTAAACTCTCTCTCTCTCTCTCTCTCTCTCTCTCTCTCTCTCTCTCTCTCTCTCTCTCTCTGTCTCTCTGTCTCTCGCTCTCGCTCTCGCTCTCGCTCTTTCTGTGGGACAGGATAGTTCGCGATCTACCAACCCGGGTTCAAATCCCGTTCGAGGGTGTTTTCCCCTTGGAGTTAACATTAATGCCGACTTCACTCCCTACCAAAAGTTCTTTGGATAAGACCATGAACCGAGGCCCCCAAGTGCGAATGCACGCAGAACATATTACGCACACGTTGGAACCTGTTTCGCTTTTTGGAAGAGTAAGATGCATGCACCTGGGGGTGGGATGTAAAATAATCACATGATTGTTTATTCCATTATCTTCGAAATCAAAAAATTAATTAATTAAAAATAGATTCTCTCTCTCTCCTCTCTCTCTCTCTCTCTCTCTCTCTCTCTCTCTCTCTCTCTCTCTCTCTCTCTCTCTCTCTCTCTCTCTCTCTCTCTCTCTTCACACACACACACACACACACACACACACACACACACACACACACACACAAACCAAAAAAAAACAAAAAACAAAACCTATAAAGCATTCTATAAAAAAAAAGAACTTTGTAAAATACGATGAGTCAGCAGCACCAACAAACAAGACAGGAAGGGAAAAGCCAACCAACCAACCAGACAGCCAGACACACAGCCAGACACACAGACACACAGACAATCCGTCAGACAGACAGACAGACAGACAGGCACGGTGACAGCTGCGCCCAGGGATACCCACCGACCCCCGACAATTAAACTCTAACGCTCATTAGCTCTCCACTTTGGCAGTGACAGGATAGCACCAGCCACCAGCCCCCACCTTGACAAGGGCCACAACTGGTGTGTGAAATGACCACTTCAGGTGGCGGGCCCTTAGGCGAGGCTAGGTCCCAAGCCCGGCCCGGCCCCCCTGTAATTCACGCTCGCAGGCGTTGTCAAACAAAGTTACTCTCCTGTCCACGTTCGCTCACGCCGTGATGCTGATGCAAGTAGAGAGAAGTAGAAAAGAAGAAAAAAAAGCGCAGCAGAGCAGGACTTAGGCCTATAGATGAGACGACGTAGGTTAGGCTATAGAACAAGCAACCTGACCCTACCCATGTTTCTTGACCACGTGTGTAGATAGATAGGCCTGGTGGGCCTTTTTTTAGGGGGGATAATTTCAGCGTTGTTTTCTTAGCTTTGTACATCGTGTGTTGGTCTCATTGAGCAGAGAACGCTTTTAGATATTTGGGTTCAAGCGTATGTATGTATGCGTAAGGAGATGAGGAGGAGGATGGTAAAGCCTGGAGTTATGTCGTGTATGTACGTTGTTGGTATTTCCCTAACTCACTTTGCTGCAAACATAAGTATGAACGTCTTGTGACCATTCTACTTTGCTGTAAACATAAGTATGAACACCTTGTGACCATTCCACTTTGCTGTAAACATAGGTATGAACATCTTGTGACCATTCCACTTTGCTGTAAACATAGGTATGAACAACTTGTGACCATTTCACTTTGCAGCCTTGCTGATTTATTGCTATTAAACGTATTTACTATTATTTTTCGGATTTTTGCAATTATTTTATTTCTTCGTTACTCGGTTAGGAGGTCAATGGGGAATTAGAATAAACCATTGTAAAGTCACCCACATAATCTATGTTGATTATGTGCAAAAAATTTTTAGGCTTCCCAGCATGCTAGGTAGTTTCACGTTGTCCATACCATTAACTATAACTGATGCACTCTTTCAGAAAAGGGCAAATACTTGACCTATGTACAAGATGTAATCATAGATGGTCACTGGTAGACCTTCTGATATGTCTGTTCATTCCATCACGAAATAGCCTATTCTTCCAAAAGGCAGAACAGGGTGTTTTTTTAACATGGGGGTAAGATGATCTGCCCGCGTTTGCACACGAAGCCTCGGTTTACAGAGTCATCCAAGAGGAGTGGACTCAGTACTGATGTTAACTCCAGGGCAAAATCCCTAAAATCGGGTTTCCTCCAAGGTGGCTCAATCCCGGACTGTCAGCTCACGAGCACCACCACCTCTAACCACTAGGCCATCCCCCCTCTCCACCCTCATTCCATACCAAGCAGGAACAAACAACAGACACCTGGCCGGGAGGGGATAGCTAGCCCAGCATCAGAAGAGAAGAGAGGGGGGTGGGTATAGTAGTAGGGGTGTTCCCAGGTCACGAAAGCCTTTCCCCTCCCTGCCCCGCCCATTGCCAGGATAGAAAGCAAAGGAACTGGTCGTGCGGAGATTTGAAGCGGAATAGAGAGACAACTATACCCGTTTTTGGGGTGGGAGTGAGTGAGGGCACAGGGGGATGTTATGTAATCCGGCAGGTAAGTAAACCTTACCTAAACCACTCCCCACCCACAGGAGCCGAGTGGACAGAGCAGGTGACTGGATTTCAAATCCTGTTTATTCTGAGGTTGGTGGTTCAAGTTTTGACAGCGCTTGAGTAGGTTTAAAGGGTGAGAGTTATGATTTCGTTTTATCAATGAAAACTCACTTAGGATGGCCAGTTTTCTCCCTTTGCTGTTCTTCCCAGATGACTCATTTGCAATTAGCCGGAAAAGGGTGAGGGGGTTGAAAAAAAGACAAACTATAAAACAATACAGGGATTGACATTTTCAGGCTGGATTGTTGACATGCTGGGCTAGCTCATAATTATCAAACCATTGTAAGCTCTTACTGTCAATACTATTTCAGTTTTACCTGTCATGCAGAAATTCTATCAACATTAATTCTATTACCTGAATTACAGTACATCTGCAGCTATCTAGCTAAGCTGGGTAAAGCAAAGTGCAACAGGCAGGCAGTCAATCAGCAGGAATCCCTAACTCACGGCAATGCCTGAAATAACTCTTCAGTCGACCTTGGGACAGGCTCACACAGCTAGGTTTACCTACCATCCTCGTAAATAATTATCATGGAGCCATTAACAGATAAATCTCTAATTACCGGAAATGCATTAGCGCACCGTTGTCCAAAAGATCTGCTAAAGGAGGGATGAGCATGTTAACTGAAGTCCTGTGCATGAACACACACACACACACACACACACATTAACTTACACACGCATTCACATTAACTTGTGCACATGTTTCCAGCCATTCTGCCTTTCAAAAGAGAAGGCCATTGTGTGCCGGTGAGAACGGATGACAACGAATCAGTTACAACGAATCAGTTACGAATCCGCATGCACATGGGGACTGTGTGTGTGTGTGTGTGTGTGTGTGTGTGTGTGTGTGTGTTTTATAAGCACATGAATGTTATAACTCATTCTCCACGAAATTCAAAAGGAATTGAAATTTTTAAAACAAAAAAGAGCTGTAGCGTTCCCTTATGACAAGGAGAGTTTAACGAGCAAGTTGGCAGCATTTTTCATTTATTCATTTCATTCTCTTATTTCGAGGATAATGGAATAAACAAGTGTGTTTCACTATCAGAGTATCTTCCTACAGACTTTTAGCAAAGGATAGCAGCTCTCTTGTTGCCACGGGTTCTTTTGCATGCGTGAAATGTGTTTTTGAACACAGGATCTCAGTTCACCTTCTCAACCCGAAAGACTAGCACCCAGACCACCACTCACGATTTTGTGGATGGGGGAATGGGAGGAGGAGGATTCACGTTTAAAGAAGATCTAAGCCCTGACTTCACGCTTTCTGAACAGGTGCAAGCTTTCTAGACCAGCGATCTAATCTGGTGGTAAATAACAATGTTGGTTGATGTTTAAGCTCACGAACGCTCTTCCATCCTAACCCCCCCCTCCCCTCCCCCCCTGCCCCCACATCACCACCCACCACCCACCCACCACCACCATCCTTCTAAGGTCCCTGGTTTCTGACCGACCTTTGACCTCTCTCTGCACTCACGGCGCCAGAGGCATAGCGCCAAAGAAGGAACACCAGACAACCGAAACTGCCTCGTCTGCATAACTGTGGTCCAGCTGTCGTCTGCATGTTCTGTCTGCACGCAACCTGTGAAATCGATCAACCCCCAGACTGGTTTCATACACCCCAAGCACAGTAGCCTATAGTTAGTTATACAGTAGCAGTTTTTCGCCCTCCTGTGAACATGCCGATCTGTCAACTCCGCTTGACGTTGACTAACACGGCGCATGATCAGGTTACTGTCGTGTTAGGTTTTTTGTTGTTGCTTGTTGTTGTTGTTTTTTTGTAGAAAACACTTAGCTTTGCAAAATGTCCCCCGTCGTTTTGTTTAGGATGGGGGGGGTTTCTGTTTCCTTTGTTGTTATTGTTGTTGTTATTATGTTGTGGTTGGGTTAGGTTTGGTCTGGGTTGTTTTGTTGTTTTTTGTTTGTTTATTATTTTCTTTTAGGGAGGGGGGGGGGCGGGGGGTTGTCTGTTTAGTTCTTTCGTCTTGCATGTAACGCGATTTTTTCAACTTGCAGAACAGCGCTATAGACTGTGTATCTTGTGTTCCTTGCGTCTCCTGGGGGAAAAGACTTGCAGCTTTTCTTTAGGGAGCTGGTTTGTAGAAGGCCGTCTGTTGCCTTTAACATGCACTCTCTCCTCCTAAATTCTCCTACTTCCACTTCATTCCATAATTATAACTTTGTTATAAGCCCTTACCGACCCTGAAAGTCATATCAGGGCTCTCCCCTCCTTTAGTTTCAGTGGATCCAGCAACACCCCTTCAAGCTAAAAACAAACACCTCCTCCGATATCTAGCACCTTTTATCTGAAAAAGTGACATTACTTAAATCATTTCATTCCTTTTTTCATTTTAA
>JASPKP010002389.1:10000-23348 GCA_030674155.1 Stramonita haemastoma
GTAAAAAAGAAATTTTAGATCTTCTTCAGACACCTTGGCTCACATTTGTGGCACTTGGGCCATGCTACATAGGGCAGCTTTTCACTTTTCAACGGAAATCTCAGACCTTTGAGCAAACAAATTTTATGTCATCTTTCTGAACATTTTTTTGTGCAAGCTCTAGTTTTGATCTTTGTTGTTCTTAGGCAATCGTAAATTTTTGTAAGAGTTTGGTTTTCAAAGACTGAAATTCATCTGGTTAGCACAGAGGAGAACAGCCTCTGAACAAAGCACGGAATATCATCAAAAAATGGACAGAGGCAGAAGGGGCATTGGTAAACAGGCGTACATTAACCAACTTTGTACTTAAGTCTTTACTGGGTTTTACGATCTCATGAAGCCCTTGTATTATGACATTGACGCTAATTTTATTACGCTTTCTGTGTCCTATGAACGAAATTCTGCGAACTGAGATTGTCCGCCAAAAATTAGATATGTTGAAATGGGACTTATTACAATGAGATCTAGTATTCGACTTGTCGCGTGTTCAAGTTGTATTAGGAACTTTAAAGCTGCGATACCAATGCAGGTAATCAAAACACAAAAAGGGACATGAATAAAAGAAGAGGGCTTTAACCCAGGAGTGGGATCTTTAGATTAACCATGCAGTCACAGTTGTTTTAGTTATCAAATGCATGAATAGAATTCAAAAGTACTAAGAAAAACATCCCCGTATAATCCCATGGAACTTGAGAGACAGAGACACAAAAAGAAAGACATATACAGAGAGACACTGACAGAGAGCGAGAAAGAGCAAAATACACAACATAGCCACACAACTGTAAGAAAAAAAAACGATCAAAAAAACCATAACGACCCCCAGCCCCCTTTCCAAAGAAAAAAGTAATCCAATCCTATGGTCAAAAATAAGCTTTCCCCTCAATGGGATGGGGTGGGATGGGGTGGGATGGGGGAGGAGAGTCGCTCGCTCTGGCGATCACATCCAGTTAACACTTTCAACAATGCCAGGCCTTTCTTTCACCAGGCATCCCCTTGCAGCCCTGTGCCAATTAGGGGAGGGTGCTCCGTTGACAGAGCCAAGTGTGAATAGCAAAGTGACAAGTGCAGACGCTCCAAGGCCAAGGCCCCTCCCTCCCCACCATCACAAACCACCACTGGGGTGTGCTTTGAGAACAGGCCAATGCTGAATGTCTTTTCTACCTAGCCCCCCGTCGGGAGCCTGCAGGGGCAATAATCGCTGGTCCGAAAGGTATTCATGTTTGCAACTGTGAAGGAGGGGGCATGGGGGTAAGGGTCCTTACCGACAGAAAATAATGCGTAAACATGTCTTTACCCGCTGTTTTCTTAAACTGTTCAGCGGGTTATGCTTAAGGTATGTTGAACAACAACCCCCCTATACCTTACCAAACATGCTATTATTAGACAAGATTTTGGTCAGTCTGGTCTCGTTTCTGTCTAAAGACAAAAGGCAGGACCTCATTGCAGTCAGTCAGTTAGCTCATGAATTGATAACTTCGGCTTTCTTGGAATATTTGAAAGAGTAAAAAAAATGATGATAAAATAAATTAAAAAACTTTTTTAAATCCTACTTTTGTAGTGATGTCACAACTGCGCTGTCACCTTGCTGGGCTGGTTTTCTTCACGAGTTTTGACAGCAGATTTGAGCTCATTCAAACACAAGATCAGGGGGTGGGGTAGTTAAGTGGCTACATCTTTGACCTCAAGATTTGACAGCCTCGGGTTTGAGCCACCACTGAGGCGCCTGTTCAAGGGGATTTTCCCCCTGCAGTTATCAGTACCGACTCCCCTTCCCTGAAAATTTTGCGGATGAGACTAAACTTAGGTCTCATGAGGCATGCAGAACAATTATTGTGCACACACAAGAAACCTGTTCTGTCTTTCCTAAGAGCAGGCCATTGTGTACCAGTAGGAACGGATGGTAAAGTTCCAAAAACGCGTGAACACTGAACTATTAAGACATTCACGAATTCGAAATCCGGCTACCTTTAATGAGTGCTAAAAACGGTCGAATACGCCAATCTCAATTGGTGAACGTCTGAACTCTGGCCGAGGTACGAAACTGAACCCACACACAAGATTCAAATATGACAAAAGGCAGTTAGTATGCAGTGTTATCTGCACGCTGTGTGTAAACAACAACGCTTGCAAGAAATAACCGCCTTGTGACTGAGCAAGCAGACAGGAATAGTTCCTGCAAAGGCTCAGCTGCAGCCTTGCAGACATGATCCTGAACCCTGCGTTTTCAAAGTAACTGAACCCAGAAAGTAACATAGGAAATTAGCGTTCAGGGGCAGATCCTGAAGCATTGGAAGCAAGGACAGTGGAAAGAAACAAAGAAACGTTACCTTTCCTTTGGGGCTCTTCTTCCCACCCTTTCCTTTGGGGCTTTTTCTGGGCTTGGGGGTGGAAACCGACTGCAAAAAAAAAAAGATATGTAGCAATATAATGACCAAAAAATACAATGATGGTGGTGGTGGTGGTGGTGGTGGTGGTGGTGGTGGTGGTGGTGGTGATAATAAATGAGTGGGCACGCGTGTGCGGACGTGCGCGCGGTCGCGCACACACACATCCATGGTACCTCACAATCACGCATCCGTGGTACCCCACAATCATTCATATAGGTACCCTAGAATCATACATGTGGGTACCCCACAATCATGCATATAGGTACCCTAGAATCATGCATCCATGGTACCTCACCATCATTCATCCAGGGTTCCCCACAATCACTCATCCATGCTATCTCAATCACGCATCCTTCTCAAACCCTACAATCATGCATACGAGTACCCCACAATTCGGCATCCACAGCACCCATAAATCAGTTATAAATTATCCATATTATCATGCTCTACAAACATTCATACATTATATCCTCGAAAAAAAGGTTTATCCTATTTTCAATTTCCCTTAGAACCGATGATTTTGTAAAGTATATCCACGACAGAAAGTTAAGCCTTCCTCTTCCAGCCAGCTGACAGACGCTGGGTAATGAACACAGGACAATGTGTGTGGTCCACTGTGAACCCACAAACCTCACTCCATTCTGCTCCCCCTCCTCCCACACACCTTTTTAACTCTTGCTCACCCCGTCTTATTTTACCCACTCCACCACACACAAAAATGTAGATCTCGTTCCCACCACTGGTCGGAGGAAAGCAAAAAAAATGACTTACATATGCCCTCTCTTGTTCAGATATTTGTCAGCTGTACATGCTAATAACCAGTGTCAAAACTGTCAGCCATGTTGCTGATTACTTGTCAGAGCATGCGCGCGTGCACACGCACACACCACAGGCGCACTCACACCACACACACACATCGACACGCACACACACACACACACCTCCACACGCACACACACACGCACGCACACACACACACACACGCACGCACACGCACACGCACACACACACACACACACACACACACACTGTCTGAAAGTGGCGGAAAAGGGGGGGATGCTGTATAAAGATTATGAATCACCACGCCTTTGATAAGACTATGAAAGCATTCCAGCTCAGGATACACTGCTATAAAAATAAGGATACCCACTGGCCAGGTAAAATAGCCCAGGACTCCTGTGGTGAACCCATCACAAAATGTGCATAGCCTTGAGATATCAGGTGATCTGTGAGAAAAATGCAAAGAAAACAAACAGCCTACAAACTAAGCTGGGTCATTGGCAACAGTTTGGGTTTGGGTTTTATTTTTTTACTTTTAGTAAAGGAGCGCAGCTTCAATCCATTCCAACTTGTGTAACTGTCCACAAAAGAACATGCATTGTTATCATCCACCTCTGGCGATGACTAGAAATCAACTGGACCTGCTGTCCGTTAATCTTATCGACACTTTAGTATTGGTTTACAAAACAAAACTCAACCGTAAAGTTCAAAAGTTTTGTTTGCTAACAAAGATCATAAAGAATAAACCAGACCACAAACCATTAGAACAGTTCTCTGCTGCTCATATATATATCTTTATGAACAAATTTTAGTGTACAGCTGCTCGGATATCGATCTTTGTGAGCCAACTTTAGTGTACAGCTGCTCAGATATCGATCTTTAAGCCAATTTTAGTGTACAGCTGCTCAGATATCGATCTTTGTGAGCCAATTTTTGTGTACAACTGCTTGGATATCGATCTTTGTGAGCTAACTTTAGTGTACACCTGCCTAGATATCGATCTTCGCGAGACCAGAACGAAAACTTTTTAAGGCAGCGCTACCTCCAACCATGTGAAGCTCCGGCATGCAAGCGCCGTGTGACAGACAGCCAGGGGAGGTAACAGGACCATTCCAACACCTGTTTGACATGCCAACCACTGAAATCAATCCATCCTGTCACTTCCCCTCCACTGGCGCCTCACCCTGGCCCCGGTGACCTGACCCCCCAAGTTGACTCGCCTTGTCAAGGGCTTTGCCCACACAAAGGCACGGGGCAGCGACAAGGCCGGGGGCCGCTGTGAACTACAGCCGATGACCCTGATGAGCGCCGTGATAATCCGGAAGGAAGACTCGTCCCGGGGACGCGTTCGCCAATCCCTCTTAATCCCCCAACCTACGACTTGACCGGGCCCCGTTAATCTCGGTACTTGACAGCCCCGATAACTGCACTGTCACAGACAGACAGACAGACCTACTCACCACCACTACCACCACCACCCAAGGTGGAGGACTACAGAACAGCTTTTGGGGTCCATGTCCATGTGGAAAATAAACAGTTTACACTCTGTGAACTCCCACCCACGCTCAACTGCTGAACGTCAGCCACCTGTGTCGCGCTTCCTGCCAGAGACGGGGAAAACGCAGGCAAAAAAGATTAAATGGGTAGAATGCTCTTTTTTTTTTAAATCAGTGAAGCTGGACCAGCGACTTTGTAGCTTCTTTCAACATGTGCGGTCATGGCTGATACGATGACAGCATTCACAAGCTTTGCCAAACTTTCAATTCGATTCAAGTCTTTTAAAAAGTGATCAAGTCTTGCCAGTCTTGCCAGTACATATAAACCGACATGTAAATATCGTGCATCCTTACACGCAGCTCTATGAGAAAGAAGTGCCAGTTACGGCCAGGGATCTGGATGACCTGAAAATGCCCAGCATGCGCCCGAGGCTGTAGAAGGCAAGTGACTTCTAAAGTTGATGAAAGCATCTGCCCAGAAGCCAAGTGGCGTAGCGTGTGTGACATATTCCGCTCGCTGTGATACGATCTGGGGACATCCAAAACCAGCATCTAGTATGATAGCACAGCGCCGAGACGCGTTATCTATGATACACCTGCTTCGGGCCCCCCAGTCAAACCAGCAAGTCTTAGGGCTATCCCTCACCCATTCATTTCTTATAGCTCACTCTCTAGGTTCCAGTATGTCTGAAAACTGAGCGAAACAAAAAGTCTTGTGTAAAACCCCTTTCTTTTCTTCAAGTTTGGATGTTTAGTTATTGTCCATCCTGTGTGCTGATAAACTATGAACCCGTTGTAAAAAAAAACAAACCAACCAACCAAATAACACCGATTTTTCAAACATGATAAACCTCTGAAATGGTATTTTATGACAATGCTACCGCCTGCAACCAGTAAAACGTAGATGCTTTATACAAAGAAAGTGTCCAGATCAAGAGTGTGTGTGCGCGCGCGCACCACGCAAGATGAATGGTTTCATACTATTAGGTGAAGATGATCATCATTTCCCATGTCCCCACAACAAAGACTCTATTGCATTCACTAGACACCGACTGGTACGTCTGGTTTACAGTTTTGCCTGGGATTTTTTTTTTTTCTTTTTTTTTTCTTTTTTTTTGGGGGGGGGTACGGGTGGTAACTCCACAGTGTACAAGTTGTATACTTGACTTATGGCCACTGCAGAAGGACTCTCCTAAACCACTAACAAAGACCTGGTAAGATGGGTACAAGGGACGTTGATATGTCAAACAAACAACATCACAAGCCTCGTTTAAAAACGAGGCTGTAAACTTTCCGGGATCAATTCATCTTCGTCCATAAATTAACAATTTGACTATAGCACCAGTATAGTTTATGCTATCTGTTTTGAAAAAAAAATCGGAATACAGAAAAGTGAACCATTTTAACTTCAGCAAACAGTGTGTATCAGTTAAAGCTAAATGCAAAAAAGACTGGGAACTAGTCGAAATGAAACCAGGTAGCCTATACAATATTATAACCAATATATCGGCCCTGTATATTTGGCAAACACTTAAGATGAAGCAGCTTAGGCTGGAAGTTATCTACCGTACAGTGCTGGCCATCCAGTAGCGGCCCAACCCCACCCCCACCCCATTCTCCTCCATAACTCGATACAACAGCTGCGACATACTTCCTGCTCAGATACTATGTGTGAATTAGAAGGGGTGGAATAGAGGTGGGGGGATGGGGGTTGGGAGGTAACATCTACCTGTCAAGAATGTCAAAATGGCGATATTCATCATATTGTCCCGAGTATAAACCTGCTTTCCCACACGCTGCTGACCACAACCAAGCTGAGTGAAGTCTGGTAACAGTTTTTGTATACCTTACTGACAAGCACTACTAAATGGAAGTGCTTCCACGCAAGCAAAGAACTTGTTCATTCTTTCATGCTTAAAGCCCCATCGACCGTTTTTTTCCATTTTCTATTTTATACCACTCAATGTCACAGCAGATTTCTCTGCGAGAAATTCGGGCAGCTCTACCCGGGGTTTGCTTACAAGTGCAGCGCCACCCTTTTTTTTTTTTTTCCCCGTCTACAACTATGTTTCCCTATCAGTAGCTCGTTTCTCCAGAATTTTGCTAGGGACAATCCTTTCGTTGCTGTGGGTTCTTTTACGTGCGCTAAATAATGATATGTAACACACGGGACCTCGGTTTATCGTCTCATTCGAAGACTAGCACCCAGACCACCACTCATGGTCTAATGGATGGGGGAACAGTTTGGGGCCCAAACGGGATTCGAACCACCGCACACTCCGACTCAGACTTTTCGCTTTCTAGCCGGGCGCGTTACCTCTATACCACAGATCCACCTATAATTATATTATATGTACATATGAAATCGTAGCTTTCAGTTTGCATTAGTCGTTATATACCAAGAGATTTTCTAAGTATCATTAGCTGTCACTAGATTGATGTGTCTTTAGGCTAAAATGCACACACACAAAAACCATTATTGCATGGTATTGTCTCACCCTGAACAATGTACCAATAAAAGGATTCACAAAAATACATCCAACCATCATCAGCAATCGAAGTTGCCATCATTTCTCAAGCCAGGTAACTGTTTGCCGTTTAGGTGTGTTTGACGCAGACATAGCGTTGACTGGTCACAATATCATAATGAAACTTCTCTGCCCTGTTCGTCCATACTGCAATATCACCTCAAGTTAGGTGAAAGTTATCCATCCTTTTCTTTGCTTGCCTAACTCCTGGTGCGAGAGTGAGTGAGTGAGTGAGTGAGTGAGGAGTGAGAGAGAGAGAGATTGTGTGTGTGTCTGTGCGTGTGTGTGTGTGTGTGTGTACGCGCGTGTGTGTGTGTGTGTGTGTGCGCGCACGCATGTATGTGAGGTCGGGCGCATCTATTCTTTATTAGCAAGAGCTTTCAGATCAGGTAATATGAACCAAAAAAACCACCCAAAAAAATTGCCATTGCGTCAGTGTTTCTCTGGTTTTTATCACCGTAACCCTTTGGCCCTCTTCCGCTATTAGGAAATACAAAAAAGGTGCTTCAACCAAATACTACTATCCTGTGGAGAAAAAAAAGTGCTCCTTTGTTACTAACAGACATAGCCTTTGTTTTCCCTTCATCCTGTGATGCCAGGAAAGCTCAGACTGTAGCAAGGACAAGTCCATGGTCACATACCGGCAAAACCCCAGTCAGTCATCGGAGAATGGAGACACTTCTTCCCCCCGAGTCTTAACCTCTTACAGCCCTGACAGCCACCACGACAATCCGTCAGCCACCGTTAGCAAAACGGCTACAGCAGAACTGCAGAAAAACAGCTAGCTAGGCCCACGGGTCTGGAGACTTAACCACCTGGGTCCTAAAGACCCCGCTGTCACCCACAGGCTACGTACGGCACAGCGCCCGGTATGCTCCCCACCTGCGCCGGTGTTGTGCGCTGAAAAGTGTCCCCACTCCTCAATTTCTATCCCCGGATATATTTGGCACCAAAAATAGCAACAACATTTGTTTTATCAGATGAATTATGTTAGCCAGAATGGAGTAATTTTTGGTATATCAGATAACCTTGGGCGAGTTGTGACAAAAATTATTTTTGACGAAGGGCATTATAAGATTTACACCCCCTCCACACACACACACACACACACACACACACACACACACACACACACACACTATATATATATATATATATATATAATATATATATATATATATATATATATTATATATATATATATATATATATATATACCTACGCCAACCGCTATACCAACACCAACCTTCCCACCCTTTTCCTGAAGCGCATATTATAATAATCATGACGTTGTCCAACTTCTTTCCACTATACAAGTATGGCGACCATGATCGTGTTCTTAGTGACAGTGGCCCGATTCTCGGACAGTTAAAGCTAATAGGCAATTACATGCAAAATGTGACAATGTGACAAAACAACCTGGAAATGGAACAAGTAGTCAATATATTATTACTAGACAGCTCTGTCTTTAACAAAACGCGCCAAACCTTCGATCTCACCGCTGAAGACTCGCCCATTTCTAGCTCATAATAACCCTGTTAATCAAACTGACAAGAACTTGGGTGTGGATCTGAAAATCGTTTTCACCAATTTGTTTGGGGGGGGGGGGGTCAGGTTTTTTTCTCAAGGTGGTTGGGTATGCCGTCTCTACACCATGAGTGGCAAAGCCACTTGGCATTTTCTGTCACTACACAGCAAGTCCGGTGCAGGGCTGAATGATTGCACTTTTCGTAATCCATTTTACAGGATACTTGTATGTATGGAGAACCAGGAAACCAGAAACTGTCGAGATTCAACTTTTTTCACTGCTAACTTAGTACTGTTGCCACAAGGTTAACACATGCACAAGGCATTTTTGTCGTTAAAAAGATTTTTAAAACATAATTCCTACTCTTGATGACTTAGAATTCTCCGGGGCTGTTATCGACTGGGGTTCAATTCAGCGCAAGGCACCGAACGAAAATCCAGACCAAAACAGAGGCTCTGTGCCTCCACAAAGGGTTGACAGTTGGAAGCGTGGCTGATTTAACATAATCCAAACCTGCCGCTTCGCTACCGCAAACGGGCATACCCCTAGTATATTTGCGGAAGCATGGAGGGAATCCACGATGGTTGCATTCCAACAATATCCAGCATAATATTCAAATTTAGCAGATCATAGCACCTGCAAGTATCAAAGTCTCAGTGTCAGCTCCAATGCTGGTGACACTGTCTTTCCTATTTTCCGGCTGTTTGACGTCAGTAGTCGCCACCTGGACTTCACTGCTTTCGGGGGGAGATAAAAGTCTATTCCGGCAAAGACAGAGGCTGATCTTTATTGGGCTGTATACCACTTCTGTGTGAAGTTCAGGCTGCTCTCTCTGGGAAAAGAGTGGGTAGTCAATAAGTGCAGTGTAGTCCTCCGTCTCTGAGGGTGTATTTCTCTAATAGCGCGGCTTTCTCTTTCCTTTTTTCTCCCATGGACGAAACACTGCACTCCAGATGATATAACGCTGTAATAAGTATCTACGTCTCTTGTCAAGCAACGTTTTTCTCCGAAGCTTCCCCCCTCGACAGCCCAACTTCACCTAATTTCTTACGGGTTGGAAACCTGATCCCCATTTTATGAGCGATGCTCTCCTCAAAACTGCCAACTTTGACGCTAAAGGAGCGATGTGTGGGGTGAACATTTCAGAGGAATGCTTTGGTGTAGCATAAGCCTTCGCGGTATGAAACTACCGTTTCCACTGTGATTTTGTAAACTGTACAATTCACAGGTAGAAAAAACTCTGAACGCAGGCACTGCGAAAACGTTTCCTCAAAAACTTTCTGTAAAATTGTAATTCCCACAAACTATATCATCCCAATCTAGGTTATGTCAAGGATAATCTTTTGAAAACCTTTTCAAATTTTTACATTTCTAATTTTAAATCATAAAGTACAGCAGTTAACTACAGGGGAAAATCCCTCGAACAACTAGATGGTGGATGGAACCGGTGCCGTAATAATGGAACTGAATCTTGACCACTAAGCACCCCCAACACACACACACACACACACACACACACACACACACACACACACAAGTGTAGATGGGGCACAAGTGGTGTGTGTGGTGTGTGTGTGTGTGTGTTGTGTGTGTGTGTGTGTGTGTGTTGGTGTGTGTTTGTGTGTGTTGTGTGTGTGTGTGAATAAGCTTGCTTCATTTTTGGAGCATTTCTTTCCATAGAAAATTATGACGGACTGTTTTAACGTGTAAAACTCCATGGCAATCTCAGCTTTTCAGCTTTGTCACACACGCTCATGAAGTATGGCAAACTTAGTATTACATTTAATTCAAGATATTTTTTTAAAAGTTTTCATTACTCACCGATTTTTTCTTCTTCTTGGCTCTGCAATGAAGAGAAACAATCATCAGAAATTGTAAACACGTCAACTCAAAATAAATGTCAAGAGCTACATGATGGGGCATAATACTGACGGCTTTATTTTGACATTTTGTGCGTTCTCAGTTCCTGATGAAAGCAGTGGACACTGATCTATGCTGTTATCAAAACTAAACACAAAACATAGTAGATACCATGATATGATGATAATATAATAAATAGAATTCATATAGCGCTATATCTTGCAAAAACAAATCAAAGCGCTTGCATTCAACCAATTCTTGCGCATACAGCAACAACATTTAGATTTTTAAACGAAGTCAATGTACACACACACACGTTCTTCAAGAATGAAAATCTAAATTTTTAACTCAACACAGTTCTTCAGTACGTATGCCTGCAGGATAATTCACAAACTTTTTCGACTCAATTTTCATCGTACACAATTCCCTCCTGCACACTTGCAATCTTATACAATTTATCCATTTATTGCCCACACAAGTCTGGGCGGTACACTATATAATTATATGCATGCAGTACGATTCACAAACTTTTTCGACTCAAATTTTGTTCGGATACAATTCCTCTTCTCTACTTGCAATCATACAATTTATCCAGTACATGCTCAAACAAGTCTGGCGGTACACCACAGTTAGTCGTCTGGTGACCACGCTTTGCAAGTGTTAAAACTCGAGGAATAACAAAGACTGGATAAGCTTCAGATGAAACGAACACAACGACTGACAAAATGAAGGCCTCACCCTGTATCCTTGTCTTCATCCTCTTCATCCATGTCCTCTTCCTGTTGACAGCAAAATCAGCACACATTTTTATTTGACAGTCTTCCTCCAATAGCCATTCCTATCTTCTTCCTCACTATACTAAAAACTACACTTTTTTTCTTTTGTTTTGGGTAGGGGGGGGGGGGGTCACT
Organism: Stramonita haemastoma; assembly: GCA_030674155.1. Classification (NCBI taxonomy): domain Eukaryota; kingdom Metazoa; phylum Mollusca; class Gastropoda; order Neogastropoda; family Muricidae; genus Stramonita; species Stramonita haemastoma. The sequence goes on from JASPKP010002389.1 coordinate 21,530, forward strand.
CAAATTGGGGTTTGTTTTTTGGGTGTTTTTTTTTTTTTTACAAAGTATTCTTTGGTGAGTTACAGAACTTTTTTGAAGTTTTCTACATTTTTTTTCTTCTGGGTTTACACTTACTGCCGTAAACTTCATTTTGTCTTACACTCGTGCATTTTGTAATTAAGTATATACATTGTTATACATAACCATTGCCTGATCGGACGGACATTGTATACATACTATCTATCTATCTATCTATCTATACACATACTATATCTAGACTCCCCTCTGTACTCATAATATGATGGTGTATATGTGCGTGCGTGCGCGAGTATGTGTGCGCACGCGCGCCCGCAAACAAATGGGGACGCGGAGAGATGATTATAAAATATAAAACAAATATCCACACAAAAAATGACAAAAAGTCCAAGTCATAAAGCAGAAGAGGACACATGAAATACAGTGCATTCTAAAAACACTCCTCCGTCCATCCCGTTACTTATTATTTCTTTTTTTATTATTATTTACTCTTATATTGAGGGTAAATGGAATAAGCACTCGTGTGCTTTTTTACATCCAGTCCCCGTGTGTATGCGTTTTGTAAATATCTGTCCCAACCGGCAGACAATGGCCTACTCTTACGAGAAGCGAAACGGGATTTAACGTGTGCGCAAGATGTTCTGCGTGCGTTCGCACAAGGGACCTCGGTTTTTTAAAGTCTCATCTGAAGGACTTTGGGGAAATGGAGTCAGCACTGTGTTAACTCCAGGAGAAAAATCTCCTCGAACCTTACCCTGACGATGGCCTCTGAACCAAACCTCACAGAACAAAACAGCATGGTTACATGACTTAGGTGAAATACTACAGACAGACAAACAAAACACACACACACACACAGGTAGCAGAGTAGGGGGGAGGGGAAGGGGAAGAGGGAGGCAGGAGGACCGAAGCCAAGATAGAAAACTGAAAACTCAGACTCACCTCCGTACTCACTTCACCTCACTGTCTCCTTCGCTGTCCATCTTGCTTCTCTGCTAACAGCCACAATGCAGGCACACAATGTATAATTAATTAACAGTAACACAGAGAGAGAGAGAGAGAGAGAGAGAGAGAGAGAGGAGAGAGAGAGAGAGAGAGAGAGAGAGAGAGAGAGAGAGGAGAGAGAGAGAGATGAGAGAGAGAGAGAGAGAGAGGGGTGGCTGGTGTGTTATACATTGGAAAACTGTACATTCATAACCACTGCCAAGTCACTGCTCTACAAACTACACTTCCACTACTTTTGATGCAGACAAACTCTACAAAATCTGAATTTGGATTCAAACAGGGATCATACCCGCGACTTTCTCTTTTAGACAGGTGTATTACTTCTAGCAGAGGAGGGGGGGGGGACACATACATAACTCCTCTTTTAGTTAATATCAATGCTGACTCCACCCCCAAAAAAGTCCTTCGGGTGAGACTATAAACCGATTGTCCCGTGGTGCGAACGCACGCAGTACGTCTTGTGCATAGGTTGAAACCGTTCCGCTTTTTTGGAAGAGTAGGCCATTGTGTGCCCGTGGGAACCGGATGACTAAATTTACAATATGCATACAACACGGGGACTGGATGTAAATAAGCAACATAAGTGTTACTCTATTATTTCTCGAAATAGCAGGATAAAATAAAATAAAATACACACAATACAGTTTGACAAGAAAAAATTTTATTAGGATAATTTGCAGTCATATCTAAAATAAACTGCAGTTTGATATAACAAGAAAGTTCAAGAATCTGTAATCTTATCTAAACTGAAGTTGTAGCTCAATATAACGGACAAGAAAAATAAGTTTAGGAATCATTT
>JASPKP010002390.1:0-23348 GCA_030674155.1 Stramonita haemastoma
TCTTGTATAAGAAGAAATTAGGGGTAAGCTGACCTTTCATATTTGCAAAAAAACCCTGTAATATAGTGTGGAAAGTGTGTGAGGAAAGGGGGTCTTATTTTTTTAATCACATCAGATGTGCAAACAGAAACAAAGCTGTGTCAGTGATTGCCTTTGACATTGTTAGTTCTGTGTGAATTGACATCAATTTGTTTAAAATGACATATGTTGATGGCAGATCTGTGTGTTGCTCTTCTGATGGAAGATTGAGGGCAGATTTTACACCAGCACCTTTGATTTTCTTTTATATCGAGGATAATGGAGTAAACACTCGTGTGTTTTTTTACATCTAGTCCCTGTGTTTATGCAATTGTGTAAATGTTGTCATCTGTTTTCACCTACACACAATGGCCTGCTACTACGAAAAGCGGAACAGGATTTAACGTGTGGCAAGATGTTCTTTGTGGTTTTGCACACGGGGCCTTGTTTACAGTCTCATCTGAAGGACTTTTGGGGACAATGGGGTTAGCACTGATTTTAACTCCAGGGGAAAGATCCTCTCGAACGAAACGTGTGTAGTCATATGTGCCTGTGTTTTGTTTTTGTTGTTGTTGCAAGGAAAGATACTGTAAACTGACAAGACAAAGGTCAAAGCTGTCATGGATTGTGTGGAAATGTGTGTGGGGAGAGGAGCAGGGTTTACATTTCATTTAAGGTTAGACAGGGTCCAAAAGGGGCCAAAATCATGTTTTTTTAGAATTGACAATTGCTGGGTACATTTATGGAGATATTCCTGTGTGAATGCAATGAATTCAGGTTGTACAATATGTCTGTAGAAACAGGCTACTGCTCATTGTTATAGATAAAAAGGTTTATGAATTTGAAATATTTAGTTTTGGTGACCATATTGGATTGTTTCCCTGGCAACAGTGGAGAAAACTGAGAAATTCTTGATTTTGAGGCTTTACAAGTGATGCCCTTTCAATACATGGCATAACTTTTACCATGGGCTTGTAAACAAAATGTCATCAGTTTTGAATCCCATGTCTTAGATCTACCTTAAATCCCTTCACAACAAAATATGAAAACAAAAATAAAAACCAACCCTGGTCTTGTGAGTGCTATTACATAACTTTTATGTTCCTTAAAATGACTGTAGATGATGTTGGGGGCAAATCTGTGTATATTGATTTGCTGCTGGAAGATTGATGGCAGATATTGCACAAACAGATCTGAAGAAAAATGAATGTCGGGATGTTTATGGTTTTAGTAGTGGTTAAGGAGACTAGATAGCTCAGTGGTCAGAAGTTCACCCTGCTGTAAATGGGTACCTGCCCTCTTTAGGGTCCGGGAAGGTAAAGCAGCGAGGGAGAGGAGATGGGCACCGCCTTCAATATACAGGCCCCTAGAGAAGCTGAGGTCTTTGATGCCTCGCTCCCCTACCACCGCCTAGGTTATGGAACACCTTTACCTTTACCAGTGGATAAGGACAGTCTGTGTGCTTTTTTTTCAGTACTGGTTGTTTAAAATGTAGATTGAGGAGAAAATGTCTGCTATATAATGGTGAGCACGTGTGTGGAGAAGTTTTCTTTTTCTCTCTTTTTTTGTTTTTAAACAGCATTGTCAAATTAAAAACAAAACAGTGACTGTCATTGATCTTTGTATAAAAGAACTTCTAGTTTGTGTTGGTGGCAGATCTGTCCATTGATCTTCAGCTGGAAGATTGATAGCAGATTTTACAGCTACACATCTTACACAAAATGTATTGAAACACTAAGGTATAATTATGATAAAAAAGTATTAAGTATGGTATTGGATAAAATGTGCCTGTGCTTTTTTTCTTTTTGAGGAGAGGTTTTCTTTAAGTTCTTTTTATATATATAGAAATCACATCAAATGTGAAAAAACCTATGCTGTGATTGCTATTGATATGCTAATGATTTTATGTCATCATCATGGCTTGGCTTCGCGAACGAAGATTAAGGGCACTGTCCACGTCTGGTGCAGGCTCGCTGGTGGCTGTTCAGTCCAATGCGTGACAAACAAACCCGGCCGCAGCGGCTGCAGGGGAAAGTCGATTCTGGGGTTGATGTAGAGGGGACGCGGTTCTTCCTCCTCATTCGCCTCTCCTCAAGGGCCGCTCTGCGATTGTCCTCAAAGGAGGAGACCGACTGATGCACAGTGTGTCGCCAGGCCTGCCGGTCAGCAGCAAGGACTGACCACTGGTTATGGTCTATGAGAAAGGCTGACAGAGATTTCTTCAGAGAGTCTTTAAATCTCTTCTTTGGTGCGCCTCTGTAGCGGTGTCCGGTGGAAAGTTCACCGTAGAGAACCATCTTCGGTAGGCGATGGTCCCCATTCTAGAGACATGCCCTGCCCAGCGTAGCTGCGTTTTCAGCAACATGGCCTCAATGCTGGTGATCCCTGCTTGCTCCAACACCTCAGCATTCGTGGTGAAGTCGCTCCAGTGGATGTCGAGGATGGAGCGGAGACAGCGTTGGTGGAAGCGTTCCAGAATTCGCAGGTGGTGTCTGTATGTGACCCATGACTCAGAGCCGTACAGGAGGGTGGTCAGTACCACGGCTCTGTAGACACTGATCTTGGTGTCTTTCTTCAGATGTTTGTTTTTCCAGACACGGTGGTAGAGTCTGCCAAAAGCACTGTTTGCCTTTACCAGTCTGTTGTCTACATCTTTATCAATCTTTGCGTCAGAGGAGATTGTGCATCCCAGGTAGGTAAACTGCTGGACTGTCTTCAGTTCTGTCTCACCAATTGTAATGTGAGGTGGGTGGTACGCTACCTGAGGTGCGGGCTGGTAGAGAATCTGTCTTCTTCAGGCTGACTTCGAGTCCAAAGAGCTGGGCTGCCTCTGCAAAACAGGATGTTACATGCTGCAGGGCGGTTTCTGTGTGGGCTACAAGGGCAGCATCATCAGCAAAAAGTAGCTCTCGAATTTGTTGCTCCAGGGTTTTGGTGTGGGCCTGAAGACGCCGCAGGTTGAATAGGCTGCCATCTGTGCGGTAGCGTATGAAAACTCCGTCTTCGTCATCAAGATCTTCTGTAGCCCGCTGAAGCATCATGCTGAAGAAGATAGTGAAGAGGGTTGGTGCAAGAACGCAGCCCTGCTTCACCCCGTTTGTAATTGGGAAAGGCTCTGAGAGGTCGTTGCTGTTTCTGACCTGGCCACGCTGGTCTTCATGTAGCTGGATCACCATGTTGAGAAACTTTGGGGGACAGCTAAGACGCTCCATGATCTGCCACAGGCCCTTCCTGCTCACAGTGTCAAATGCCTTGGTTAAATCAACGAAGGTGATGTACAGTCCCTTGTTCTGTTCGCGGCACTTTTCTTGAAGTTGTCTGAGCACGAAGACCATGTCGGTGGTACCCCTGTTAGCTCTGAAGCCGCACTAGCTCTCAGGGAGGTGGTGTTCTGCAACAGCAGGTACTAGTCTGTTGAGGAGAACTCTTGCAAGGATTTTGCCAGCGATGGAGAGAAGAGTTATCCCCCTGTAGTTGGAGCAATCTGATTTTTCCCCTTTGTTTTTGTAAAGGGTGATTATGATTGCATCACGAAGGTTTTGTGGTAACTTTCCCTGCTCCCAGCAGCAGACAAAAAATTCATGGAGCTTGCAGTGCAGTGTTTGCCCCCGTTTTTCCATAATTCTGGTGGAATACCGTCGACGCCTGCAGCCTTCCCATTCTTCAGTTGTTCTATGGCTTTAGTTACCTCTTCCAGGGTTGGGGCTTCGTCCAGTTCTTCTTTCACTGGTTGCTGTGGGATCTGTTGGATCACTGCGTCATCAACAGTGTGATCAGCGCTGAAGAGGGTTTGAAAGTGTTCAGCCCAGCGGTTCAATATGGACATCTTGTCTGTGAGGAGTGCCTGGCCGTCAGTGCTGCGCAAAGGACTCAACACTTGGTGAGAGGGTCCATAGACTGCCTTCAAAGCTTCGTAGAAGCCTCTGTAGTCACCTGTGTCAGCGCAGAGCTGAGTTTTCTGGGCGAGGTTAGTCCACCACTCGTTTTGGATAACTCTAAGCTGGCGCTGGAGGTTGCTGCATGTAAGACGAAAGGCAGCTTTCTTTGCTGGACAAGATGGTTGTGCAAGGTGAGCCTGGTGGGCACTTCTCTTCTTCGCCAGCAGATCTTGTATTTCTTGGTCATTTTCGTCGAACCAGTCCTTGTTCTTCTTAGTGGAAAAGCCCAAGACCTCTGCAGAGGTCTGCAGGATGGCAGTTTTTAGGCGGGTCCAGAGCGTTTCTGGACAGGGGTCAGAGGGGCAGTCCTCGACTTCCAGCTTTGACTGGAGGTTGGACTGTAGCTCAGCTTTCACTTCAGCGGACTTGAGGCTGCCAACCTGGAGTTTCTTTCTGGGGGGACCTCCTCGTTTTGACTTTGGCTTGATGTGAAGGCTGAGGTTGATTTTATGTACAACATTGGATAAATGTACCTGTGTTTTGTTTCTCTTTTTCTTTTATTATTTTTTTATTTTTTTAACAATGAGATTAATAGAAATTGACAAGAAAAATGTAGCATGTTGTTTAATAATGTAGAAGGTAGGCGTGTAGAGGTTTTGTTTTCTTCTTTTTATTTATTTATAAATCACATAAAATTTAAAAAACAAAAGGAAAACTGGTGCTGTGAATGGCATTAGTATTCTGTAAAATGACTTTAGATGATGTTGGTGGCAGATCTGTGTATTGATCTTCTGCTGGAAGATTGATGGCAGATTTTACACCAACCCATCTTCATGCGATATGTCTTGTGGGTGTGTAAAGTTTGCCTGCAAATTTGTTTTGTTTTGTTCTTTTTGATTTTTAAATGGAATTAAATGAAGATTCAGAAGATACTGTATAGGCTGTATAATGATGTGGACAGTGTGTGGGGAGAAGGTCTCTCTCTCTCTCTCTCTCTCTCTCTCTCTCTCTCTCTCTCTCTCTCTCTCTCTCTCTCTCTCTCTCTCTCTCTCTCTCTCTCTCTCTCTCTCTCTCTCTTTTTTAATTATCACATTAATGTGAAAGGAATAACAAAGATCGTCATGTGGCAGATAAGTGTGTTGATCTTCTGCTGGTAGATTGATGGCAGATTTTACACCAACACAGTTAACGAAAAATGTATGTGAAAGACTAATGGTGTAAGATTTTAAGTATAGCAGTGAGTAAAGTGTGTTTTCTTTTTCCTTTTTTTATGGGGGTGGGGGGGGGGGGGGGCGGTAATGAGATCAAAATTAATATTGGATAAAACGTGCCTGTGTGTTTTGTTTTGCCTTTTTCTTTTTAAATTATGCCATCCTTTTGATGTCAAGAAGAAATTGTAGAATGTTGTGTAATAGTATAAAAAAGATGTGTGCAAAAGGGTTTTTTTTTTCATTTTGTTTTAATCTGTTTTTAAACCACCTCGCATATGAAAACTAAAAGAAAGCTTGTGCTGTGATTGGCATTGCTATTCTGTGAACTGACTTTAGATGATGTTGGTGGCAGCTCTGTGTCAATACACTGCTGGAAGATTGATGGCAGCTTTTACACCAACACATCTTAGGAAAATGCGAAAGACTCATTGGATATGATTTTTAGTGTAAGGTTGAATAGAGTGTTCCTGGGTGTTTTTGTTGAGGGAGATGGTAAATGTGCCTGGGTTTGGTGGGGTGTTTCATTTAGACGGGGAAGGGGGGGGGGGATTGTGCCTGTGTTTTTTTGTGTTTTTGTTAGGGGGGGGGGGGGGGGGGGGGTAAATGTGCCTGGGCCTTTTTCTTTTGGGGGGGAGAGTAATTGTGCGTGGGTTTGGTGGGGTGTTTTATTTGGGGGGGGGGGGGGTAACTGTGTGTTTTGGTTTGGTTTTGTTTTTTAGGAGAGGGGGGATAATTGTGCCTGGGTCGTTTTTTTTGGGGGGAGGGTAATTGTGCCTGTATGCTTTTGTTGGGGGACAGGGTTAATATTCCTTTTTTTTTGGGGGGGGGGGCAGGGAGAATGGAGGTAAAATGTGCCCTTTAGGGGGGAGGGTAAAATAATGTGCCTGTGTGGTGTATTCTTTCTTTTTTTTTTTTTTGGGGGGGGGAGTGGCAGAAAATACATGTCATTTTTTTGTGGGGGAGGAGGGGGTTGGAGAGTGCAAATGTGCCTGTGTGGTTTTATTGGGGGAGAGGGTAAATGGGCTTTTGTGTGTGTGTGTGTGTGTGTTTTATCTTTAATATTTTATATCGAGTATGATAAGCACTTGTGTGCTTTTTTACATCCAGTCCCCGTGTGCATGCAGTTTTGTAAATCTTGTCATCTGTTCCCACCGGCACATGATGGCGTACTCTTACGAAAAGAGTAACATGATTTAACATGTGTGCGAGATGATCTGCGAGCTTTCGCACACGAGGCCTTGGTTTATTGTCGCATCCAAAGGACTTTTGGGGAGAGTGGAGTCAGTACTGATGTTAACTCTTGGGGAAAAAATCCCCTCCACGGGGAATTGAACAAATTGCCAGGGCAGTGTTTTGACTACTAGGCTATCCATGTGTGTCTGTGTCTGTGTGTGTCTATGTGTGTGTGTTTTGAGGAGAGGGTAAATGTGCCTGTAAGGTTTGGTGTTATTGTTGTTTTTTTAATAGTAACTTAAGATGATGTTTGTGGAGATCTGTGTATTGATCTTCTGCTGGACGATTGATGGCAGATTTTACACCAACACATCTTAGGAAAATGTGAAAGACTAAAGGTATATGATTTTAAGTATAGGATTGGTTAAAATGTGCCTATGGATTCCTTTTTTTTTTTGGGGGGGGGGGGGGGCGCCAAGGTTTTCTTTATTTTAAAAAAAAGTCACTTTGAATTTGAAAAAAAAAAGACAGCTAGTGCTGTGATTGTGATTGATATTCTAATGGTTTTATGTATAGTATTGGATAAAACGTGCCTGTGTGGTTTGTTTGTCTTTTTCTTTTTAAATCGAGACCCATTGTAAGTCAATAAGAAAATGTAGAATGTTGTGTAATAGTGTAAAGAATGTGTGCGAATTGTTTATTTTATTTTATTTTAATTTGTTTATAAATCACCTGGCATGTGAAAACAAAATGATATCTGGTGCTATGAATGGTATTGATATTCTGTGAACTGACTTTAGATTATGTTGGTGGCAGATCTGTGTATTGATCTTCTTCTGGAAGATTGATGGCAGATTTTACACCAACACATCTTTAGGAAAAATACATCTGAAAGATCAATCGTATATGATATTAAGTGTAGTTATGGATGGAATGTGCTTGGTGCCTGCCTTTTTTTAAGTATTGAGATCAAATATGAATTAACAAGATAAATATATGTTGTGTAATAGTGATGACAATGGGCAGCCTGAGGTTTTCTTTTCTTTCTTTTTTTTCAACCTCATCAAATGTGAAAAGAAAAAGAAAGCTGGTGCTGTAATTGCCATTGATAAAGTACCGGATGAAACGTTTCTGTGGGCTTGTTTACTTTTCTTTTTTTTTTAAATATCAAATATAAAAATCAAAGACAATATAGTAACTTGTAAAATAGTGTTGAAAGTGCGCCAGAAGAGGTTTTCTTTTTTTTTCAAATTATTTTTAAAATTCAATCAAATTTAAAAACAAAAAGAAAGAGTGTGCTGTGATTGGCATTGATATTCTGGAAACTGACTATAGATTTTGGTGGCAGATCTGTGTATTGATCTTCTGCTCGAAGATGGATGGCAGATTTTACACCAACACAACTTACGAAAATTGTATGTTAAAGACTAATGGAATGATATTAAGTGTATTATTGGATGAAATGTGCCTGCGTGGCTGCTTTTTCTTTTTCTAAGTATTGAGATCAAATGTGAATTGACAAGATAAATATATGTTGTGTAATAGTATATAGAATGTGCAGAGGTTGTTTTTTTTTTAATCACATCAAATGTGAAAACAAAAAGAAAGCTGGTGCTGTATTTGCGGCTGGTATTTTAATGCCTGTATACATAGTACTGGATAACACGTGTCTATGTGGCTATCTCTTGTTGTTGTTGTTTTTTAAGAATGAGATCAAATATAAACAGCAAAGAAAAATGTAGCAATGGTGTATAAAAGTGTTGAAAGTGTGCCAGGAGAGGTTTTCCTTTTTTATCTATTAATTTTTATCTCAACTGTTAAAACAAAAAGAAATCTTTGATATTCTGTGAAATAACTTTAGACACTGTTGGTGGCAGATCTGTGTATTGATCTTCTGCTGGAAGATTGATGGCAGATTTTACACCAATATATCTCAGGAAAAATATACCTGAAAGGTTGATGATATAAAATTATGAGCTTAAGTGTAGGATTGAATAAAGTGTGCCTGTGTGTTTTTGTTAGGGGAAAGGGTATTTGTGCCTGTGTTTTTTTTTTCTTTATTGGAGGGGGGGGTGTAGAGGATAATTGTGCCTGTTTTTTGTTCTTGTATTTTTGGTTAGGGGGGAAAGAGGGTAAATGTGCCTGTGTTTTTAGGGGGGGGGGGGGGGGGTTAACGTGCCTGTCTATTTTTTTTTTGGGGGGGGGATAAATATGCCTATTTTTTTATGGGGGGAGGGGGTAAATGTGCCTTTCTATTTTTTTTGGGGGGAGGAGGGGATAAATGTGCCTGTCTATTTTCTTTTTTTTTTTTTTGGGGGGGGGGGTAAATGTGCTTATGTTATTTTTTGGTGGAGGGGGAGAGGAGGTAAAAGTGCCTGGATTTTGAGGGGAAGGGGTAGATGTGCCTGTGGGGTTCTTTGTTGTTTTTTAGGAGAGGGGGGGGGGGGTTAGGAGGTTAATGTGACTGTGTTTTTTGTGTTTTTGGTTGTTGTTTTTAGGGGGAGACTAAATGTGCCTGTGCTGTTTTTTTTAGGTAGATAGTAAAATTATGTGGTGTGTGTGTGTGTGTGTGTGTGTGTGTGTGTGTGTGTGTGTGTGTGTGTGTGTGTGTGTTTCCGGGAAAGAGTAAATGGGCCTTCTGGTTTGTTTGTAATTTGGTGGGTTTTGCTTTTAAATGACTTTTGATAATGTTGGTGGCAGATCTGTGTATTGATCTTCTGCTGGAAGATGGATGGCAGATTTTACACCAATACATCTTCATGCTATATGTCTTGTGGTGTGTAAAGTGTGCCATGCCGATTTGTTTTTAATGAATCAAATGAAGATAGGGGAGACAAATGCAAGGTTGTATAATGGTGTGGACAGTGTGTGAGGAGTAGGGGCTTTTTTCTTTCTTATTTTAAAATAACACTAAATGTGAAAGGAATAACAAAGATAGTCATGTGATGGCCATGTTGGCGGCAGATCTGTGTATTGATCTTCTGCTGGAAGATAGATGGCAGATTTTACACCAACACATTTTAAGAAAAAATATATGTCAAAGACTGATGGTATAATTATCATAATTATTTAGTGTAGTAGAACTTTTTTTGAAATAATGAGATCAGATGTAAATTTACAAGAGAAAGTTTTGTTATATGATAGTGTAGGAAAAGAATGGGACATTTTTTGGTCATTTTTCAATCACATCAAATAAGAAAACAAAGGGAAAGCTGTTGTTGTAATTGCCACTGATATTTTATCGATGTTTTTTTTTTACAGCATTGGATAAATCTGCTTGTGTTTTTTTTCTTATCTTTGTTGTGTTTTTTTTAATAAAGAGATCAATTGTGAAATGACAAGAGAAATGGAGAATGTTGTATAGTTGTGTTAATAGTGTGCCCAAAGAGGAGTTTTTTTAATTACTTTAAATTGCATAAAATTTAAAGACAAAAAGAAAGCTTGTGCTGTGACTGGCATCACTATTCTTTGAAATGACTTTAGATGATGTTGGTGGCAGATCTGTGTATTGATCTTCTGCTGGAAGATTGATGGCAGATTTTACACCAACACATCTTACAAAAATGTATGGGAAAGACTGAAGTATAGTATTGAAGGAAATGTGGCCGTGGTTTTTTTTTTAGGGGGGAGGGGGGATGGGAAGAGAGGGTAAATGTGCCTTTTTCAGGGGTGGTGGTTAGAGTGTAAATGTGCTTGTCTTTGTGGGGAAGGGGAGGGGGTTAATGTGCCTGTGTCTTTTTCTGGAGGGGGGGAGAGATGGTGAATATGCCTTTGTCCTTTTTCTTTTTTGGGGGTGGGGTTAATATACCTGTAGTTCTTTAATTTTTGTTGGTTTTTTGGGGGGGAGGTAAATATCTGTGTTTGCTTTTTTTAGGGAAAAGGTGGGGGGGGGGGATATGGGTATTTGTTTCTGGAGAGGGTAAATGTGCATGTGTGCTTGGTTTGTCCTTTCTTTTTTATAATAATGACTTTAGAGGATGTGGGTGGAAGTTCTGTTTATTGATCGTCTGGAAGATTGATTGCAGATTTTCCACCAACATATGTTAATGCTGTATATTTGTGGTGTGTAGCGTGTGCCTGCCAATTTGTTTTAATTGAATCAAATGAAGTTTGGGGAGAAAAAGTAAGGCTGCATAATGGTTGTGGACAGTGTGTGGGGAGAAGGGGCTTCATTTTTAAAAAATCTCATCAGTTCTGAAAAGAATATAAAAAAGATCGTATTATGATTGCCATGTTGGTGGCACATCTGTGTATTGGTCTTCTGCTGGAAGATTAATGGCAGATTTTACCTCACATATGTTACGAACAATGTACGTTAAAGACTAATGGAATATGATGTTAAGTATAGTGTTGGATGAAATGTGCCTGCCTGCCTGGTTTTTCTCTGTTTTTTAAGTATTAAGATCGAATATGAATTTACAAGATGAATATAATGTTGTGTCATGTTGTAGAAAATTCGCATCAAATGTGAAAACAAAAAGAAAGCTGTTGCTGGAATTGGTATTGATGTTTTGATAATTGTATGCATAGTACTGGATAACACGTGTCTGTGTGTCTTGTTTATCTTTTCTTTTAAGAATGAGATCAAATGTAAACAGCTAAGAAAATGTAGCAATGTTGTATAATAGTGTTGAAAGTGTGCCAAAAGTCGTTTTCTTTTTTTATTTATTAATTTTTAAATCTTTTCAATTTTACTGTAAAAAGCAAAACGAAATCTGATACTATTAATGGCATTGGTATTCTGTGAAATGACTTTAGATGATGTTGGTGGCAGATCTGTTTATTGATCTGCTTGATTTTACACCAACACATCTTAGCAAAAATGTATGTCAAAGACTACTGGTTAATGATATTAAGTATAGCAGTGAGTAAAGTGTGACTGTCTTCTTTTCCCTTTTTTCAGTAATGAGATAAAAACTCATATAAATTGGCAAGAAAAATGTAATAGTTTGTATAATGTTATGGAAAGTGTGTATGATGTAAATGTTATAAAGCAAAGAGTTGGAGGGGTTTTTTCTTGTTTTTTTTTGTTGTTGCTGCTTTTTTAGATAAAAAAAAATCACGCCTAATCTGAAAAGGGAAAGAAAGGTTGTTCTGTGATTGGCATCCATATTGTGTAAAATGACTTTAGATGATGTTGGTGGCAGGTCTGTGTATTGGTCTTCTGCTGGAAGATTGATGGCAGATTTTACACCAACACATCTTACAAAAAATGTACAGGAAAGACCTCTGGTATGTGATTCTATGTATGGCAATGGTAAAGTGTAATTGTTTTTCTTTTCACTTTTTTTTAGGTGGGGGGGGGGGGGGGGGGCTAAAGAGATCAATATTAATGTGAATTGGCAAGAAAATGTAGTAGTTTCTATGATGTTGTGGAAAATGTGTAAGGAAAATGGGGTTTTATTTTAGATTTTTTTAAAATCAAATTTAAAAACGAACAAAAAGCTTGTGCTGTGATTGGCATTGATATTATGTGAAATGACTTTAGATGATGATGGTGGCAGATCTGTGTATTGATCTTCTGCTGGAAGATCGATGGCAGATTTTACACCAAACATCTTCAGAAAAATATATATGAAAGGCTGATGGGATATGATTTTAAGTGTAGTGTTGAATATAGTGTGCCTGTGTGTTTTTTGTTAGGGGGAAGGGTAATTGTTCCTGTGGGGATTTTTTTGTTGTTGTTTGTTTGGATTATTTGGGGGGGTAGGGGGGTGCAGAGGGTAGTTGTGCCTGGGTTTGTTTGGGTTTTCTTTTTAGAGGGTGGGGGAGAAGGTAGTTGTGCCTGTTTGTTTTTTGATGGGAGAGTATAATTGTGCCTTTTTTTTTGGGGGGGGGGGAGGTTGTGCCTTTTTCATGGGGGAAGGAGTAGGAGGGAATATATGCCTGTGTGTTTTTATCAAGGAGGGGGGTGAGAGGGTGAATGTTACTGTGTGGGTTTTTCGGGGAAGGGCAATTGTGCCTGTGTGTGTGGGGGGGGGGGGGGGGGGGGTTGGGGAGGGGGTTAATGTGCCTGTGTTGATTGATTGATTTATTTTTATTATTATTTTAGAATATGTTGGTGGCAGATCTGTGTATTTATCTTCTGCTGGAAGATTGATGGCAGATTTTACACCAACACATCTTAAGAAAAATGTATTTGAAAGACTGATGGTATATGACACTAGGTGTTGTACATATAATTTTCTGTGTTTCCTTTTTAAGTGATGAGATCAGATGTGAATTTAGAAGAAAAATGTTTGTTGTATAAAAGTCTAGGAAATGCACGGATGTTTTCTTTTTTCTTATTTTCCCATCACATCAAATGTGGAAACAAAAACAAAGCTTGTACTGTGATTGGCATAGGTATTTCAATGATTTTATGTACAGCATTGGATAAAATGTGTCTGTGTGCTTTGGTTTTCATTTCTTTGATTTTTTAATGAGATTAATTGTGAAACGACAAGATAAACGTAGAACGTTGTATATTGTGTTAATAGTGTGCTTGGAGAGGATTTATTTTTAATTGCATAAAATTTAAAGACAAAATGAAAGCTTGTGCTTTGACTGGCATCAATATTCTGTGAAATGAATTTATATGATGTTGGTGGCAGATCTGTGTATTGATCTTCTGCTGGAAGATTGATGGCAGATTTTACACCAACACATCTTACGAAAAATGTAAGGGAAAGACTGAAGTATAGTAGGGAAGTTAATGTGGCTGTGTTTTGTTTTGGTTTGTTTGTTTGGGTTTTTTTTTTGGGGGGGGGAGCGTAAATGTGCCTTTTCTTGGGGGAGGAGAGGTAAATGTGCCTTTTTGGGGGAGGAGGGTAGAGGGTAAATGTACCGTGTCTTTCTGGGGAGGGGGAGGGGGTTAATGTGTCTGTGTTCCTTTTTTTTCTTGGTGGGGTGAAGACAAATGTTCATGTGTTGGTTTTTTTATGGAGAGGGTAAGTGTGTGTGTGTGTGTGTGTGTGTGTGTGTGTGTGTGTTGTGTGTGTGTGTGTGTGTGTGTGTGTGTGTGTGTGTGTGTGTGGCAGATGGTAAGTGTGCATGTATTGTTTGTTTGTCCTTTTTTATTTTAAATAATGACTTTAGATGATGTTGGTGGCAGATCTACCTATTGATCTTCTACTGGAAGATTGATGGCAGATTTTACACCAACACGTTTTTATGGTTTATGTCCTATGGTGAGTGGGCTTGTGTGTTTTTTTTTATATCAATCAAATGAAGATTGGGGACAAAATACAGGCTGTATAATGGTGTGAACAGTGGGAGATGGGGGCATTTTCTTTTTTCTTATTTTAAAATCACATTAAAAATGAAAGGAATAATAAAGATTGTGATGTGATTGCCATGTTGGTGGCAGATCTGTGTATTGATCTTCTACTGGAAGATTGATGGCAGATTTTACACCAACACAACCTGAAACATGTATGTAAAAGACAACTGGCATACGATTGTAGGTACAGCAGTGGGTAACATGCAACCATTTTTTTTTTGTTTGTTTTGATAACGAGATGTAAATTGGCAGGAAAAGTGATGAAGATTGCATAATGTTGTGGAAAGTGTATAAGGAAAGGGATTTTTGTCGCTTTAAAAAGAATAACACCAAAAAAAAACCAAAAAGAAAGCTTGTGCTGTGATTGGTATCAACATTCTGTGAGATGAATTTAGATGATGTTGGTAGGGGATCTGTGTATTGATCTTCTGCTGAAAGATTGATGGCAGATTTTACACCAATACATGGAACTTTCATCTTAATGCTATATGCCTTATAGAGTGTAAAATGTGCCTGCCGGTTGTTTATTTTGTTTTTGTTTTTAAAGGAATCAAATAAAATTGGGGAGAAAACTACAGACAGTATAATGGTGTGGACTGAGTGAGGAGAAGGGGCCATTTCTTTTTGTTTTTTTAAATCAAAAAGATGGTCATGTGATTGCCATGTTGGTGGCAGATCTGTGTATTGATCTTCTGCTGGAAGATTGATGGCAGATTTTACACCAACACATCTTACGAAAAATGTGTGTAAAAGACTTAATAGCATCTGATATTAAGTATTTTTAATGTGCCTGTGTCCATGGTTATTGTTTTTTTTGTTTTGTTTTTAGAAATTAGATCAAATGTGAATTTACAAGAAAAATGTCTGTAGTATGATAGTGTAGGAAATGCACTGGTTGAGGCTCTTTCCTTTTTTCTCATTTTTTAAAAATCACATCAAATATGAAAAAAAAAACGTTGTGTTGCATTCCCAGTGATATTTCAATGAGTTTATTTGTAGCCTAGATAAAATGGGCCTGTGTAGTTTAGTTTTCTTTTGTTGGTTTTTTCTTTAAATAATGAGATCAAATGTAAACATCAAAAAATGTATGTTCTGTATAATATAGTGTTTATTTTTTTTAATTTTTAAATTACTGTAGTTTGGTTTTCTTTTGTTGGTTTTTTCTTTAATTAATGAGATCAAATGAAAACATCAAAAATTGTATGTCGTGTATAGCATAGAGTTGAATTTGTTTTAATTTTTAAAGTACATAAAATTTAAAAAGAAAAAAAGAAAGCTTGTGTGTGTAATTCGCATTCATATTCTGTGAAATGACTTTAGATGATTTTGGTGGCAGATCTGTGTATTGATCTTCTGCTGGAAGATGGATGGCAGATTTTACACCAACCCAGCTTTCTTATTCCTTTTCTTTTATTTCGAAGATAATTGAATAAGGATTTATGTGCTTTTTAAAATCCAGTCCCTTTTTTATATTTCATTCTTTTATATCGAGGTTAATGGAATAAGCACTCATCTGCTTTTTTACATCCAGTCCCTGCGTGTATGCAGTTTTCTAAATGTCATATGTTCACACTGGCCTTCTCTTACAAAAAGCGGAACAGGATTTAACCTGTGCGCAAGATGTTCTCTGTGTGTTTGCACTCGGGGCCTCTGTTTACAGTCTCATCCAAAGGACTTTGTGGGGGAGTGGAGTCTGCACTGATGTTAACTCCAGGAGAAAAATCCCCTCGAACGGGAATCGAACCCAGGTCGTCAGATTGCGAGTGTATGCAGTTTTATCGATTAGTTTTCATCTTAATGCTAAATGTCTTATGGTGTGTAAAATGTGCCTGCGAGTTGGTTTTTTTAATGTATGGGTGTTTTTTTTTTAAGGAATCAAATGAAGATGAGGGAGAAAATACAGGCTGTAGAATGGTGTGGACTGTGTGTGAGGAGAAGGGGTCTTCTTTTCTTTTTTGAAATCATATCAAATGTGAAAGGAATAACAAAGATCATCATGTGATTGTCATGTTGGTGGCAGATCTGTGTATTGATTTTCTGCTGGAAGATGGATGGCAGATTTTACACCAACACATCAACTTGTAGAAAAACTCTTGTGAAAGATTCATGCTAGATCTTTTTTCTTTAAATCTAGTAGTGGGTAGATTGTGCCAATGTGTTCTCTATTTTGGAAAAAAAAATGTGTTGTGTTCCTTAAAAGATAATTAATGAAACCAAGAAAAATGACAAAAAAATGTAATTTGTACTGTGGTGTTGAATGTTTGAGGAGATGGGGAATTTTTCTGAAATTACGTCAAAGATTCAGGGGTGATTTTTGGTGGGTTTTTTTAATTGTTGTTTGTTTAGTTTTGTTGTTTTTGTTTTTTAAATAAAGAACGTCAGTTGGATTAGGTTTGCTTGTTGTGTAGAAATTTTTTTTTTGTCTATATGACTTTTTATGTACTTTTAAATGTCACAGAATAAATTCTACTGAGAACGTTTGCTTGTTGTGTAGAAAAAATGTAATTGTTTATACGACTATTTGTGTTTTTAAATGTCACAGAATAAAGTCTACTGTAGTGAGAAATGCTGATTTCTTTGTTTTGGCAACTTGGGTGTGTGGGTGTGGGTGGACAGGGGTGTGTGGTTCGTGTGAGTGTGTGTGAGGGGGGGGGGGGGGGGGCGTGCGCCAGCTGTAAACAAGAGACCAAACCAAGCAACCAATAATTTCAAAGAAAGTGTATAGAGTGTCTTTCTGTTTGCCTATCTGTGTGTCTGTCTCTGTATATATTATATATATATATATATTATATATATATATATATATATATATATATATATATCTCTTTTATTATATATATATGTATATAATTTTATTATATATATATATGTATATAATTTTATTTATTATATATATATATCTTTCTCTGTCTGCCTCTGTCTCTCTATCTGTCTCTCTGTCTGTCTCTCTATCTGTCTCTCTATCTGTCTCTGTCTCTCTGGGTGTCTTCAATATTGACCTAGCAAAAGTACACAATCAATGGACCAAAATTACGAATTCACTCAATCTTCACCAATTAGTCAATTTACCCACAAGAGTCACATCAAATTCAAGCACAATAATTGATCACATCTACCTATTTAACCATAAAAACATCATAGAAACATGTGTCCCTGTCTATAACTGCAGCATCACTATCCAGTCTGTGCCACATGGTCAAAAAAAAGGAACAACAATTCCAAAACCTGGACATAACACGGCAAGCAAATGTGGCGAGAATCAGGCTGTTTAGTTAGTGCTCCCCTTTCCCTCCCACAGCCTGACTGCATAGCCAGCCACTGCACCTCCTTCCCTTTTCCTATATAACATGGGTTATTGCAACCTCACTTTCCTTCACTCTAAGTTTTCCTACAGTGTTTTATTTGAACTTATTTCCTGTTGTTGTAATTAAGTGTTCTTTGCAGTTTATAATGATACCAAAAATGTTAAGATTCCAGAAGTGGTTGCACCCCAAAACTAAAATAAAATGAAATAAAATCTGCAGCTATTTTTAGTCAACTGACCCAGCTAGCAAGTGGGCCAACTGGACACATGTGCAGCCTTGGCCGGAAAGTCCTTACCATTCCTTTGTTTAGAAATTAGCCTCTGTTACACAGTTTAGGGATGATCTTTCCCTCATGTTCTGGAGTAGGTCACTCACTCACACTCAGTCCCATGTCCCAAAGGACGTAGGGGGGACATGAGAGAAGACGCAACAGATATCTTTTTCCATGCTTCACGATCCTGTGTGGCTAGTAGGAGGTGTTGCAGGGGTTGGGCGGTCCAGTCTTTGATGTTGTCAACCCATGATTTCTTTTGGCGGCCTCTTCTTCTCTTGCCCTCGACTGTTCCTTGCAGGATGGTTTTTGCTAGGGTGTTGTGTCTTGTGGTGTGACCAAACCACATCAGCTTTCTCCTCTTTATGGTGGAGAGCAAAGGCTCTTGGGGGCCCACACGCTTTTTGATTTCTTCTTTCACATAGTTATTGGTCTTGTGTTCTTTGTATGATATTTTGAGGAGTTTTCTGTGGCACTTGTTCTCGAATGCTTGGATTCTCCTCTCTAACTCTGCTGTCAGAGTCCATGATTCACAGCCATATAGGAGGATAGATATCACGAGGGATTTGTAAAGGTGGTATTTGGTGCAGAAGCTGATGTTGTTGCTTCTGATGATCCTCTCGAGTCTGACTAGAGCAGATGTTGCTGTTGCAATGTGAGCTTTCACTTCATTGTTTGATGTGCCATCTTTTGTTAGGATGGAGCCTAAGTATTTGAATTGGCTCACCTCTTCTAGTATTTCTCCATTCATCTTTATTTCCGTGATGTCATTACTCGCGCTGTTGACCATGATCTTTGATTTCTCTGTACTGACCTCCATGCCGTATGCGCTCGCTCGATCTGTAAAATTGTCTGTGAGGATTTGCAGTTCTTGTTTGCTGCTGCCCATGAGGTCAATGTCATCTGCAAATCTGAGGTTGCAAAGGGGTCTTCCACCAATGGAGATGGAAGTGTGGTGGTTTTGCAGTGTCTCTGTCATGATGTTTTCGAGGAAGAGGTTGAAGAGTACAGGTGAGAGAAGGCAGCCCTGGCGAACCCCAACCGTGGTCTTGAAGAACTCGCCCACGTGATTGTTCATGAAAACTGCACTTTTTGCGTTCTCGTACAGAGCCTTGATGACTTCAATTAGGCAGCTGTCAATGTTGAAGTGCCTGAGTACTTGCCAGAGGCCGTCATGCCATACCCTGTCAAAGGCCTTTTTGAAGTCTATGAAATTGTGGTACAAGTCTTTTTGGTGTTGGAGATGCTTCTCTATCAGAATTCTCAGATTGAAAATTTGTTCCATTGTGCTGCGTTTTGGTCTAAAGCCCGCTTGTTCTTCTGCCAGGAGTTTTTCTGCTTGGTTTTTCAGTCTGTTGAGGACTACCTGCAGCATGATCTTACTAGGATGACTTATGAGACTGATGGTTCTGTAGTTCTGGCATTGCTTGAGGTTTCCTTTCTTTGGCAGGGGTATTACAAGAGACTGTGTCCATTCTTTTGGCCATTTTTTGGTGTCGTGGATCTTCTGATAAAGTTCTGTGAATCGCCTTGCTGTTTCATTCCCTCCATTTTTTATGAGTTCAGCTGGGATGCTATCATTCCAGGAGACTTCCCCTTCTTCAATTGTTTAATAGCTGCATCTACTTCACACCTTAGTATTGGTGGGTCTTTAGCTTGGTGTTCAGGGGGTTTGTCAGAAACTATGTTGGTATCTGGGCGTAGTGGGTAGTTGTACAATCCCTCACAGTATTCTGTCCAGCGTTGGAGGATGGCATTGTTTTCCGTTAAAAGATTTCCTTCTTTGTCTTCAATAACAGAGGCTTTAGGCTGTGTGGTTTTCGTTAGTGCTTTCAAAGTGTCGTAAGCTGTTTTGCTGTTTCCCTTGGTCATTCCAGCTTCGATATTGTTGCATTGTTCTTCTATCCACGCTTCTTTGGCTTCTCTCATCTTTTTCCTCACTTCTCTGTGGCTATCCATGTACTTCTTGTAAGCTTCTTGACTTGTGAACTTTTGTTTTTTAAGTTCTCATCTTTTGTCGCAGAGGTCAAGAGCCTCATTTGTAACCCAGGGTTGTTTCTTTGTTCTGCTTCTTCCTAATGTTTCTTCTGCTGCTGTCGTTAGCACTTCTTTGATGTTGTTGGCCAATGTGTCCACATCATTGTCGATGGCTGTGAGTGCGGCGAACTTTCCTCCAATGTTGGCTTGGAAGATCTCAACCACTGTTGGGTCTTTGAGTTTTTCCAGGTCGAATCTTATGCGTGGGCTTTTAGGCTGTTGTTTTGCTTTCAGTTTCAGCCTGATGGTGGTAAGTACAAGGTCGTGGAGTAGGCCTAGTCTGATTACCTTTCCCATTACAGCTGTGTTTATCTGACCATCTTTCTCACAGAGAGAGAGAGAGTGTGTGTGTGTTTGGTTCATTGTTCAGAATTTGGTTTAAGTTTAGCTAGGCCTATGAGTTGTAGACTAGGCCTACTAGATGTCTTGATAATATGTGCAAAACATGAAAATGTAGGCCTAAAGTATAGATGCCAAAGAACACTTGATAGGCTTTATTTTGAGAGTGAAAGCACTGTGCAGAACTAGTGACGAAAGATTGAAGAAAGCACAATATTGGAAACAGCAAAACTGTGCAGAAATGATACATCAGTTATGAGAAGTGGGTTTTTTATATTTATCAACACTGAGACATGTTGCATTTTTTCATTTACTTTTTGTGAAAAATGCTGCTTGAGATTATACACTCAAGCAGGCTTCTTTTCCATCTGAAAGAACGCAACTGATATGTGTGCCAAAGAAAAGAGCAGGGATGTGTGGACACACTATGACACTACAATAACAGAGTCAGACTGTTCAGTTTGCTTTGTATGTGAATGAACAACTAACTTTATCCTCCCCTCTACTGTAAACGGCTAAACCAAACAGGAAAAAATCAAAATAGCAAAAACAAAAAGAAAAACAGCCCAACACCAAGCCAAAACTAAGCAGTGCCCTGAAAATGTTTTTTAAAAGAAACGGACACCACATTAATGGTGGTAAGTTCACTCTACATAATGATCACTATTATGATTGTGTAGCTAGCAGAAGAGTTGACCTGGGCTATCCTAGTGCTAAGAGCAAGGCATGTGGCTGTGGTGTGTATGTGTGTACATTCCTTGGAGTTTACGGGAAATTCATCCAGGCAGTGAAGTAGCCTACTGAAGTGCCCCTCCTCCACCCCCTCCTGTGGCTGGCAGGTTTGAAAAATCCAGATGGTGGTGAGTAAAGCAAGTAGTGGTTACATTGCTGGTGTCATGTGCCAAGGATAAATGTTTGGAAAACTGCCATTCAGCACACAGCCTGTTGGGAAGTTGACGATTTTTTGTTGTAAATGCATGAATGTGGTATATTATTTTATTGCATGGCATGGAAGTAAACTGTGATAACTGACAGATTAATTTAATTCTCCCTTTTGTTTTTATACTCATTGAAAACGTTAAAGCAAGCACTTTCCGTTAGTTTTAATAAAAATGAAATGACTATAACTGACAGATTAATTCAATGCTCCCTTTTGTGTTTATACTCATTGATAACGTTAAAGCAAGCACTTTCCGTTAGTTTTAATAAAAATGAAATGACTATAACTGACAGATTAATTCAATGCTCCCTTTTGTGTTTATACTCATTGAAAACGTTAAAGCAAGCACTTTCCGTTAGTTTTAATAAAAATGAAATGGCTGTGCAGAGAAAGACACAGAAGAGATAAAACTGCAGCTAGTGTAATTCAGGCTGACAGTGCAGCACAGTGGTCAGCAGCAGAGGTGTCAGATTACAGCAGGCAGTCAGGCCACTCTGCCAGATGTTTTGGGTCCCCGATAGGGCAGAGGTTAGCAACTAAACAGCTCCCTTCCTGCATGCCGTGATAAAACTATAACCTATCGTTCATTCACAAAATTTCATGAACAGCTTTTTCTCCTAGATTTATGGAAGTCCACACTCTTGGAAACATTCAACATTACTGATCCAGACTTAGCTATTGAGTTCTGGATAAAGACATTCACTGAAATCTATAACAAGCATGCTCCACTAAAAACCATTAGAATCAAACATGTCCCCAAACCGCCTTGGCTCACAAAGGAACTAGAGGAAGCATGTTATCTTAGAGATTTTCTAAAAGAACGCAAATATTATGAGGAATCAAAAAAAAAAAAGAAATGCCATATTCTCACAAAAAACGCGGGAAAAAAAGAAATATTTCCAAGACTTACTATCTTCCAAACAAAATTCAAAGACAGTATAGCGAGCAATAAATCAAATAACTAACGATCAATGATCTTCCAAATCAAATGTAATCAAAGACATCTCTGCTGAAATACTTAACAACCACTTCATCAATATTTCTTCTAACATAATTAGCAATGATAACTCAGAATCCAATGACCTCAATAAATCAAAACAATACTGCCAAGAAAAGCTTATACCTTCAAAACCTCACCTACCATTCATGTCTGTTTCAGAGATCTATAACTATCTGACTCACATCAAACAATCCAGAACGCGTGGTCTTCATGGAATAGACAGCAATATATTAAAATTAACAGCTCCAGTCATCACAGACACACTAACATATTTATACAACCTTTGCCTTTGCGCCTCCAGAAACTTGCTGAGGGTGTCTACCCCGAGTCACAATGCGGCGAGCTGTACGCTCCATGGTGGACATGATATTCTCCCTACGCCAGCTTCAGGAGAAATGCAGAGAACAACACAAACCCCTCTACATAGCCTTCATAGACCTGACAAAGGCCTTTGGCCTAGTCAGCAGGGAAGGGCTATTCAACATCCTTCCAAAAATTGGTTGGCCCCAAAACTCCACAGTCTCATCAGATCCTTTCATGATGACATCGAGGCAACAATCCAGTATGAGGGCAGCATGTCCAACCCATTTGACATCAAGAGTGGAGTCAAGCAAAGCTGTGTCCTTGCTCCCACCCTCTTTGGCATTATCTTTGCCCTGCTCCTAAAGCACGCTTTTGGAACTGCAACATAAGGTGTATACCTACGCACCAGATCCAGCGGTCGACTATTCAACCTGGCTCGGTTGAAAGCAAAAACAAAAGTGATGAAGAAAACAATTAGGGACATGCTTTTTGCTGCTGCTGCTGCTGTCACTTCTCACACTGAGCAAAAACTCCAATGCCTCATGGATAGGTTTTCCCAGGCCTGCAAAGACTTCGGCCTGACAATCAGCCTGAAAAAGACCAATGTGCTGAGCCAGGACGTGGTAACTACACCAGCCATCTACATCGATGACTACCAGCTCGATGTCGTACACCAGTTCACATACCTGGGATCCACCATCAGTGACAACCTATCCCTTGATGCCAAGATCAACAAGCGCATCGGCAAGGCTGCTACAACCTTAGGACGTCTCACTACCCATGTCTGAGAGAACCCAAAGCTGACAATTTCCACCAAGATGGCAGTGTACAATGCCTGCATCGTCAGCACTCTCCTTTATGGCAGTGAAACATGGACAACATACTCCAAACAGGAGCGCAAACTGAACAGCTTCCACCTGCGCTCTCTCCGTCGCATCCTCAGCATCCACTGGAGTGACAAAGTTACCAACGCTCAGGTCCTCGAGGTTGCAGGTCTTCCCACCATGTACACACTCCTCAGACAACGCAGATTCAGATGGCTTGGTCACGTGCGAAGGATGGAGGATGGATGCATTCCTAAAGATCTCCTCTATTGTGAACTTGCTTCCGGCAAGAGAAGCATTGGCCGCCCCCAACTGCGCTACAAAGATGTCTGCAAGCGTGACATGAAAGCCCTGGACATCAACCTAGAGAACTGGGAGGAGGTAGCAGCTGACTGCAGCAAATGGCGCAGTGTTCTCCACAAACAGCTGAAATGTGGTGAAGAAAAGATCCACACCACAGCAAACGAAAAGAGAGCCAAGCGGAAAAGGGATGTGCTCCAGCCACCTCAACAAGCCACATCTGCATCAGATGCAACAGAGACTGCCACTCCCACATTGGACTGACCAGCCACGCCGGCGTTGTCGCTGCACAAATGACCTTTCTTTTGGCGCGAATTCCATAGTCGAAACACCGACTGATGGAGGGGCCCACTACTTGCCTTGATAAGAACTATTTCCCCAATGCCTTCAAATGTGCTAAAGTGATCCCCATCTACAAGTCTGGTGATACTTCAGATCCTTCAAACTGTAGACCAATCTCTATTATACCTATCCTTTCAAAACCCCTG